>VXBX01008145.1:1762448-1884374 GCA_013400415.1 Scytalopus superciliaris | reverse complement strand
TTTTTGGGGGGGGGCATGGGGTGGAGGCTTGCTTTTATTTCCTTATGTTTTTTTGTGGGTTTTTTTAAGGCTTGATTTAACTCAACACCATTTGTCTTTTATAAATCATACAATTACACAAGGGACACTAGAGATGGAACTCCACATTTTTAATTTATGAATTTTTTTTAAAAGCTGTGTAAAGAAAAATGAAGTGGTGTCATTTACATACAAGTCTGTATGGGACAGAATAGAAGTGCCAGTTAGTTTTTCGTAGAAGAATTATGGCCATTTAATTAAGGGTCGGCTCATATATGTTGCTTATCCAGTGGTGACTTGCTAATATGATGCATTTTTAATGTTCTAATTAAATAGGTATCACTCCCTAGAAAGCTGGTATTTTTGGATGATGAGGGTGGGATGAGGGGTGGGATTCATAACCTCTGTCTTTAATATCAAGCTGAATTATTGTGTAAATAACACAACAGGAAAAGTTCATCACAGGACCCCGGGTTGGAAGGGGACCTTAAGGTCTAACCTTTCTTGGCAAAAAGTTGGTGAAAGGGAAGGTAAGGGTGCAAATAGCAAACACATTTGCTCTTGAACCGAAAATCCAGTGCCTCTAGATATGATGCTAAAACTGCAGAATTAGATGAGCACAGCTCTCTCTTTTAGCTGATGTATCAGACTCCTTCCCAACGAGTGGCCTTCCCCAAGTGTAGCGTCACCTGAGCCGCGCGTGAAATGCCGCTTGGATTTGGCCCGAGGACACAGACTGTGGCCATCCCTCGGGGGTTTGTCAGCATAGCACTTCTCCCCTTGACCTATTTTTCCGGGGCAGGATGAGAACAGCCCTGGCTGCCGTTCCCCGTCCTCCCCACCTAAAAGCACACGCTGTGTCAGCCTCCCACTGGGATCGTTCCTGTATCAGTCGACCCTCTCAGTTTGTATCATACTATATAAAGCAACAGGTAACTGCTTTTGAATAGTGAATGGAAACATGAGTTTGGGGGGGTGGGCATGGGGCTGTTAGGAAGGTTTCAAATCAAAACCATAGCTTCTGTTTTACAAAAATTTTGCTATCATTATCTGGGAAGTGTTCTTAAAAACTATTAGTCAAAGAGGCAGCAAAGCTCTGAAGATGCATTACCTGATATTTTTTCTTTGCTGTTGTGTTTTGTATGTAGTTATAAATACTGTAGATTTTTTGTGATTTTTTGCCAAAGTTGTTGTTCTATTTATACATTTTAATGTCTTAAGACAGTTTTTCAATATCACAAAAAAAAAAAAGAATTTTACTGCATATTTTGCAAAAAGAGCTCACTACCTTTAGCTTGCACATACTTGCAAATTAATTAAAGAAAAAAAAAGCTTTTTGTTTCTGTTTTTTGTTTGTTTGTTTTTGGGGGATTTTGTAAAATATCCATATAAATAATGTATTTATCTTTGGAATTTGTACATTGCTTTTTGTCCCCTACAAGTTTATTTTATTGTGTATGTTTGCTATGTGAAAAGTGCTGATTTGTTTGGTCATTCACCGTTGTATTAGCTGTTTAAATGTGATTTTAATACATTTCATTTATAGGGTTGTTTTTTTTAGTATTGTTTAAAACCATGCTTCCATTTTTTTTTAATTTCCACCCAAAAGCCATTGTCTATTTTTGTATTATTTGTAAGTTAAGAAGTTTTTTCCAATATATGGCAAAAGGTAGCATATTATTCTTGTAGCATTTAGTTATGTAGATTTAAAAAAAAAATGTATCCTTTGCTTTTGAGGCTTAACAAAAACTAATGCTGTTTTACTCTATTAATATGCATGGGATTTCTCCTCTTTGGAGTGACGCATTTTTGTGCATTAAATATGGGGAGAAACTTCATAGAACTCAATGAAAATACTTTCTTTCTTAAGTCTGCTTGTATATTTCTCTGTCTTTCACATAAATATAAACCAGCAGATTGGATGCCTTAACAATGCAAATCATATTCATTTCACTTGTACATTGTACTGTGCACCAGAACTGTCAATCATCACTAACATTCTAAGAAAAAAAAAAAAGGAATTTAAAAGCACAAAAGAACTGTTTTGTTACCTTAAAACAATATAACTTTTTTCTAGTCAAGCAAGAAATCATTTACAACGATGCTGCAACTGTGCATGCTTCCTGTATGAATTTTGCAATGGTTTTCACTAGAATGTCACAGTGTGATCTTTGGGGGGAAGGGAAGGAAACAGGATTTTTTTTTTTTTCATGGTGAGAAAATAAAAGAAGAGAAAACTGGAAAATGTGAGAGACATCAGTTTATTGCTTCTCTGTATTCCAAGTGATTATTCTAATTCACATAGTACGCAACAGCACGACAATGTAATCAAATTTAAAGCCATATTTTGTCCAGTGACACCGTCAATTACTCTTATAGAGATCCACTCAGTCCTAGTGATTTTGACACCACTCTTAGCCACGATGTTTGTAGTCTCTACTCCAGTGTCCAAAGATCCTTTGACAATGTGCATAATTTTGTTTTTTGCAGCTATTTATCGTGATCTGATGAATGCGAATTTATCAAAAATCTCCCCTGCACCACCCTTGTCTTTTACAAAGTAAAAGATGCAGCTGTTTACAGAATATGGCTTTAAGTGGAAACATTCAGATTTCAGTTTTAAAAAGGTGAAGCTTCACAATGACTGGATTGCATAAAGTAATGCCTATTCCCTCACCGTTGTACTAGGATGCAGCTAAAATGAAGTCATCTCTGAAACTACTAACCTTTCACCTTCTTACCTAAATCTTTTTGAATAGACACACACACTGTACAGTTCTATTGTTAGAGAAACTAACTACTGTAGAGATTGTTATAATTTTTTTGCAGAAATTCAAGCTGTAAAAACTTTTCAACTTTCACAATATTTAATTAAAGTTACTTCCTGTCTGTGAATACAGCTCCTAGTTGTGTGTTTATTTTTCTGCCTCTGCTAGCTAATAAATGAGAAAAAAAATACAGAAGCCAGAGGCTACTGAACTGTCTTTCTGAAATTAAGGAGAAACAAAAATTCTTGGAATTACACAATAAAACATAGTGAATGCTGATGCGGTGAAACTCCTTTTCCTCTGTCTCTAATGGGTTTCAAAAGATCCTCACTCATAATGCCAAATTTGATCCTGTTATCGTCAATCTTATTATTTCCATTGTTTTAGCCTTGTTTGCCTGGAGGGCCAACATGCTTTTCTAGTGGATTTCAAGAGCATTTCTGGCTTTAGGTACTCAGTTGCAAGAGCTGTCTCTCTCTAAACACAGTGATCATGAAGTACAAGGCATATTATACCCAGTGCCAGAGATCCAGGGAGATTTAACTTTTCATCTTGGTATTATTTAAGTAAATGGGAACACCTCAGGGACCAGGTCCTGAGTGACCTGCTCAAGGACAGGTCCAAGAACTGTATCTACTTATGCTGAGCTGTAACTGGCTCCTTGACTTCACCATGAAGGAGACTACTATAAAATGTTTCCATTCTGCTACCCTTCCTTAATGACAAATCCATCAGCTGCTAAATGGGTTCTGGGCATTCCATTTAACTCTGTACTCCTCTGTCAGGAGAGGACCATAAGGAACTTTACTTCTGGCATTTGGAGAGCTGTCATACTGGAACTTAACTTCTCTGTCATACAGAAGACCTTTAAACATCACAACTGATGCAAGGTTCCAGTCATTCCCAAGGAAGGAATAGGGACAATCAAAACCCTTTAAACACCACACCTAATTCAAGGTCCCAAGCATTCTCAAGGGAGGAATAAGCATATTTGGGGTTGCAGTTGAAATTTACTTGAAAAAATTAAATTTGCTAAAATCATGAGCAGCTGGAAGTGTCTTCTTGCAATGTAAAGTGTTGGATATCTCTTAAATGTTAGCAGATCCACTCCAGTAGTTGTCAGAGAAAGGAAAGCTGTTGGCAAAGTCAGACCCCAAATGTGTTTATTCTGTCAGCACAAGAGATCTGTTTCTTCTGTCTGAGATAATTCTCCTGCTTCTCTTTCACATGGTGTGAATATTGGCAGCTCTCTGCAGCCGAGGGCTCTGTGAGTGCTCAGCTCACTACAAAGATGTTGGGTCACATGTATCTGAAAAGCTGAAAGATTAAATTCAGGATGTAGTATAACCTGTAATAGGTGCAGCAGAACAAGAGCTCTTTTTCAGCCTTTTGGATCCAATGACAATGGATTTTTTTGAAATTTAAATTCAGCCACATTTAAAAAGAAACGGGGGTGAGTGGCATGAGGCTTCTCGTTCAGATGAAGAGGAGTCTGCTGGCCAACCCCAGTGATGATGTTCTGACAATCTTCTGAGCTCACCTGGGTGACAGCACTATACTAGATGATGAATTGTATTCTTGATGCCAGAAGAAAACCCTTCAAAACCCAAAGCATGTGAGGACCAGGTGCAGGGTGCACATTCAGGCTGGAGGGAGACATGTGGCCCATGATGGGTCATGTGCCCAAAGTGAGAGGACTGTCTTCATCACTCAGGGAAATGTAGGTATAAGGTGTATAACAGCATGCCTTATTGCTGCCCTCTAACCTAGTGGCTTCTTTAACTTTTTTAGCCACTGTAGTAGTAATTTTGCCTAATAGTTTGCATCTGGCGGTGGGATTGGTTGTACTTTTTTATGGGTCAGTCTCTTTTTATTCAGTTTAAAGAAACCTCAGCAAAATGAGCTGCTTCACTGTTAGTTTCCCGGCCTTGTCTGTATGTCTGCTTATTCCCATTAGAGTCTGTCTCTGCAGTCTCTTGCCACGGCTATGTTGTGTAATCATTTATGTAACTCTGCTTAGCATCACAGCCCCTGCATCTCCTGCCATTGCATGGGGCAGCTGAAGACACATTTGATGTTATACCATTGATTTCCTGAGTTCCTTCCTGTTTACTGTTCCTTGTTCCCTAGTTCCCTTGTAAATAGTCATATTGTGCTGCTTACTGCAGATGAGTTGGAGCCTCCCACAGAGCCCTTGGCCTCCAACTCAGCTCCAGACTCCTTCATTCCATAGGACAGAAGTTTTGGAAGAGCTTTAATAAATGCCACATTCCCCAGGTTTTTTCAAAAATGGGCCCACTCCATCTTAGTTTATTTGCCCTTTCAGGCAGGTTGTCACCAAAGTCCATTCCTCTAGTGCATGGAAGACATTACACAGTCTAGTCCTGCTTCAGCACTGTGCTTTTGAACACCTTCTCGCCTGTGTTAGTTCTCCTGTTAAACACAGAGCAGACAAATACTGCAGTGACAGGCTTGGCTTTGCTGTGTTATGCTACGCAAGGAGTTGCCCTTCTTTTCATGGAGAATCCTAATGGACTTTTTTCCCAATTCCATTCTATTCTGTACTTCTCTTACTTGTGCCTGTCTGCATATCTCAGACCAGGTGATGGAGTTTCCATGAGGACCATCCACCTCATCGTCTCACAGCTGTGACTATTTACTGCTCATCTCCATCCACAGCAACATTACAGAAGACTCACTTGCTACTCACTTCTTTCTCCCTTTCACAGATATATTCAATTATCATTGTACTAATAAAAAAGTGCAAAACCTAACAGAGAACATTCCAAGTCCACTTAATGCAACAAGGCCACATCTCAGAGATGTTGTGCAGCAGCCTGACATTGAGCTTCCCTGAGACACTTGATCTGTTGGTTCCTGGTTCCTTGCCCACCCACCAGTTGCACTCACTCCTTTGTGTCATTGCCACCTCCTGCCTGCCCCCACCACCATTGTCTCAATGGCACGCTGCCTGATTTGGTCCCCATTTGACATCTCTGTTTCCTCTACTCCCAGGAGGAGCTGGCTCTGGCATCCCTTTTCCCCAGCATCTAATGCTGATATTTCAGCAGGGGAGGTCAGGTCAATACTTTAGATAAATAAGTAATAGTTCCAACTCCACAAACCTCTTCATTCTTCCTCTCCTTGGTGCCCTTGAGGATACAACTAGATCAGAGCTTATGGCACTGCTCCAACATGATTGGCAGGTCATGTGAAAGAGCACACATCTTAGAAAACTTTATTAAAGTAATTCCAGGACACGAATGCCAATGACTACCCAGGTCACAGCCTAACAGCAGGGCCTGCAATTCTAGGTGGCTTTTTTGTGTAGGCCTACAACAGGAGTAGCAAATACAGTGCTGTAACACACTTCCCCCTTATTAACAATGAAAGACCCAAACTTCATCACTAATGTGGATGCACATTTGAAGATCTCAACAAAAAAAAAATTATTTAGTTGCTCACTTAACCCTTTCCCAAAACATACAACAAACTCTGTCCTATATGTCCAGTCCAGCCAAACTCTGTATTTTATAGAGGAATGAAATTGTTCTCTTAATTTTTTGTGTATGAATCCCTAATTTTCCCACATTTATTCATGTTAAAATGTATCTTATACTGTAAGCCCTTACAAGAGTTTTAGTGGGTTTGCAAGAGTGTCTTACCACGCTGTGGCAATTCACTGCAGGCTGGCAGCCCTTGACCAAACGTAAGAAAAAAGCAAGGACTGATGTCTGTAGCTCTGTACAGGTGTGCTCTGAAGGGGCACAGGTTATCTGGTTGAGAATAACCTCAGGATAAATTCACCAGTGAGGATATCTCAGTGACTCCCTGTAGGAAGGCAGCAGCTCAGACCAGACCTTAGCACAGGAGGCACAAAAACACAGCAGTGGGTGTGTGCCTGTGTGGGTGTGTTGAGAGGAGAAACTGTAAGAGCCATGATAAGCTCTGGGAAGCGAGACCCAAGGTGAACCCTGTCATAACAGTTGACTTTTTTTCAGGATCTAGTGGAAAAGGGAGAGCAAACATTGCACAGAGGCTCATCTGGAAGGTTGTTGTGCTTCAGCTTTCACCTCCACTCCCTGCCAGACCTACATCATCCCCCCAGGTCTGCAGGGGTCCTGCCCACTGCCCCACTGCCTCCCTGCCCACCACCCCTGCCAGGAAGGGCTCTGCCTTCAGCATCATTTCCACGGAGCTTTGCTCATACTGCTCACCACAGCCTGCCCCAGGCAGTACCTCGCTCCCCCACCTCGCCACCATTAACTTTGCCTTCAACCTCTGCTGCATCATTGCCTTCTCCTGAGGGTTCCCTATTTATATAGAGGGGAAAATGCTGTTGCTGGGACTGGAAATATTTTGTTACCTTTTTCTGCTTAAGTGCGAGGCATTTTTATCTGTGATCTCTGGAGACTTATGCTACAGTGGGACTGATTTTATCCACTTACTCAATGCACTTTAGTTCAATAATGATTACAGAACTTCTACATAATATATTAGGTATAGCTGATTTCCCAGGGTTTGTAGACCTCCATCTCCCTAAGCATTTAAAAAAGGAATCTCTCTGTGATAGGTATGTTATGAATGATACACTCCTCAACAGTCATGATGTAAAAGTAATAGCAGCAGTGGGCTGGGAAGGAAGAAGAGGCAAGCACTCAGCTGGAAAATGCCAAAGCCTGTGGATAATGCAACCCAGGAGCAATGACTTGCTTTGTTCATTTTATCACTGCTCCTTAGCCCATCAGCAGTGATTGCAAACTACAGAATTCAGGCAATCCAGGCCTTATTGCCAAACCCTCCCTCCTCCACCTAACCTAGTCTGAGGGTTTTGGCAATTCACAGGATCCATTGCAGGACTGGGTTGACCTGGTCCCTCTCACTCACTCTCTTTTTTTAAACACAGTTAGGCTCCTCAACTTGCTCAGCTGTGGATTTTGTAGCCATGGGCAGACCTGTCTAAGCCAGCATGCCCAGCCCTGAGGTATCCGAAGGGATTTCTGAAAGCCTGAACATTTGCTTTTTTCAACTGCAAAAGGAATATTGGTGTTTGTGGTCATAAGTTCCTACACACTTGAGGTTAGACTGTCCCCTGACACAAGAGACCTGGTCCTAAGCTTTCTATGCATATCTCCCAAGTCACAAAAATTACAAAGCTTCTCCATCCTCTGCTATCCCAGATGCTAGTGACCCTCTGCCTGTATGTCATCCACCTGCCCTCCCAGGCCTGGCTGCTCAGCACTCTGATGGCAGAGGCCATCCAGCTCATCTCCATAAAGCCCAATACTGGCTCATTCAAAGGCCCTTCATTTGCCATGGGGCATTTTCCACACTGAACCAACCACCTTGAACCAAGGACTTTGCTCATCTTATTGTCACCAACCTCTCCAGTCAGTGGCAACTGTGCAATTTTTTTTATTATTTTTTTTTTTTTGGTATATGAAAGCCCAATTTTAATCAATTTTCTGATAATATCTTAATTTCAGGAATGGTTTTTGGCAATGAGTTCCACAGGTTCATTGCTTTATTTACTCTTTGTGCAATGGGGTGAGTGCCTGCTGCACACCCGAAGGGATGGGGATGGCAGGGAATGCCCAGCCTCAGTGGAGCAGTGCAGGGCAGCTCCCATCACTGCCACAGCCCCTGACTGACGTCAGGAAATAGCACAAGGAAAGTTGCTACCAGCTAACAGCTGTTTCAACAGTTTTAATCACAAGGCGAGCTGTAAGATAAATAAATAAATAAAGCCTATGAAGTGACAAAACAAATGGCCTGGTATCAGAGACAGATTTGAAGCTTCTGGCTGCCTTCGTAGGAGAGCAGCCTGTGAGCTCTCACCCTCCCTCCCCCAAATAATTAATTTATCACTTAGCAGCACTGTGGCTCTCCAGAAGGCTCTTGGAGATGGCGTTTGAAGGTGAACTCCAGCCCTCTTGAGAGGCCCATGGGGCTGGAGGAAGAGGCAGCAGAGTGCTGGAGTCTACAAGTGAACTGGCAGGATCGCAGGAGGATTTATATCAACCTGCTCAAGCTACCATGAGCCAGCACGAGCTATTTTGTTCTGCCATCACAAATCACTGTTATGCCCTTTCTGCCTTAAACACTATGGATCAGCTATAACAACACTTGATATTTATTTTATTTCAACTATCACTCTGATTTGTCAGGTGTATTTTTTATGCACAGCAGGTGTACCCTAATGGGGTTAGGGAATAAACAGCAAATTGATGGGCTTACACACCCATTAGCTAATGGATTACTAAGCAAAAGGGACTCTGTTTAACCCCACTGCACTTAGCCCACTGCTAGGAGGAATGTTAAAGACTATAAGCTAACACTCAAATGTCTCTTTGTGGACCCAGGGGAAGAGAGCTCAAACTTTAATGCATTGCTTTTGATAGGCAGGTGAATGAATGTGGCTATCATTATGCAATCACACAGCTGTGGAACTATTTATCAGCCACACAATATGCCCCATGAACCCTGTGTGTTCCTGTCCCACCACGCTGCCAGCCTGTCCCTGTGGTGTACAGGAAGGGTTAAGCAGAATGAATTCCCCCCAGACAGAGGTGCCTCCCACATTCCACTTGCATAGCGCATGAAGAATACACAGAGCTGCCACTGCGACTCCACGTTCCCATAACCCAGCACTACACACCTTGTTATGTGTATTTTTGTGCAGAGGCCTTGTGTCGACACCAGCTTTAATCAGTTATTTCAAGATAGATGTTCCTCGTTAGCATCAGAACAATGCAATTACTTCCTCTCCTCCCCTCTCTCCAAATCCTGGGGTTTTATTGGCCTATTAATGGTTTGATTTGTTGTTGGTAGAAACAAGAAGGATTCCAACTCATTGATCATATTATCCTACAGATATCCAGCAGAATAAATAAATGGGATAATAAAACCCAAACCATCCGCTCAAAGGTTACATTTTCTCAATCCTTTAGTGTTCTGCATCATAGTTTATGTTCCCTTTCAACCACAAATACACCGCTCAGTGCAGTACATGACAGTCAAAAAAGGTCTGTAATGTTAAAGGTTATATTTGCAATCTTTTGCCATCTTTCTCTCATGGAAACAAGTCACACTGATCCTGCTGTCCACAAATGCAATAAGGAACAACCCTCTGACACAGGTGTATAATCAAAAGCCAATTCAAAAGGAGCCTTCTGTAAATATCACCTAGATCCAGGCATATGCATGCTTGGCTTGAAGTATCGGAAGAGTCCTGCTGACTTCAATGGGATGGCTCAGGCGTTTGAAGAGAAATAGGTGCATGTGTGCAGGAGAGGTGAAGGTCGAGGAATAAAAAACCAAGAGAGAATATAGTTTTGTGTTGCTTTTCTCTAAGCAGTGACACAAAACCTCACAGCCAGGGGGAAGCTAAGGTCCTTTCACATTCCTTTGTGGCTGCCTGTTCCTGGGGTGCTTTCAGGTGTCCCTTGCATTTAGCTCTGGAGGCCTGGGGGGTTGCAGGGCTGCTCAGACAGTGCTCTGAGGGATGTGGGATGCCTGTAGCAGAGAGAGGGGATTGTGTATCTCTGGTATTTGCCTTTTTGCTGGTTCCTTCCTGGAGCTGGGGACGAGGAAAGTGCTTCAGACACCTGAGCTCTTCAGGTGGGTTAACAGCACTTAGGCAAAAACTGTCACAGATGCAGAGCAAGGATGGTAGAATACACTGAACTTCAATATGATCAAACTGACAGCCCAGGTCCCTCCTTACTATAGGGACCAGTGGTCAAGCAGAAATCTATTGATGCCCTTTGAAAAGGGACTTGCTCTGTTAGCAACTCCCAGTGAAGCTCTGTAAGTCTGGCGTGGTTCAGGTGATGCATGAATACAACTTTAGCTCTAAGGTTATAGACTCTGCATTGGAGACAGTTTAATTTATGCTGGAATTCATCAGCATCAGTCTAAAATGCTGGAGCAGCATAGCAACAAGCTTGTTAATTACTAAGCAATTATTTTACTCAAATTTTAGACCAAGGGGATACCCAAAATATCCGCATCTGTTTCACTCGAGTTCTTATTGTTCCTTCCATGTTGTAACTGAGGTTATTTTACAGCAGCTGTCAGTCATAGCAGTAACAACTTCCACAGCAGCAGCTTCCATTTGGCAAGCTCACTGTACAGGAAGTGCTGTGATGGAGTGGAAAAGGTTTCTTTCTTAATATCATCTTCCCCTAGGATAGACTATCTTGCCCTCTCCAACAGAACATGCTAGGATCACACTGCAGAGTTTCTGACTGTTGCTTTTAAAAAGGTATATATGTTTGTTTCTATCAACACATTTCAGCTCCTCTGGCATGCTGTCTCTGCAGCTCTAATAGAGACACTTCGCATGTAATAGGGTCACACAGTGATCCTCACGTTCAATTCCATTCTATCACCATGTTAAATTGAAACAATGTGTGTGCATCAGATTTCTGCAGTGCAGGGAAGCTGCAGCATCTACAAGTTTTGTGATGCGATGAAACTAATGATTTGGGGGTTATTTTCTTGGTACCACATTCAGCTAGTGAACTCTTGAAAATATACCCTACCTCGTTTTGTCTCTGTCTCTTTGCCTCTCAAGAGCTTTCACCAACAGATCTACTTTCATGCTCAAAAAAAAAAAAAAAAGTAATTCTATCAGTAATTTATGGAAATTAGAAAACTGATTAGCATAAAGCTTCTACTTGTGATAGTGGGGTTACAAAAGTGGGTTGATAGGTAAAAATGATCTCCTTAGTGATAATTAACTTTGATCTCTTAAATAACTGTTAACTTTCATAAAGAAGGAGAGTACAAATGACATTTGCATCATGGCAACTGTAAAAAGGCAGAACATAACTTTCATTGGAGATTACATGATAAGCTCGGTTCTCACGGAAAATATACTCATTTCAAAGCAAAATGACATGAATTGTCAAGGACTGCTGGGTTTGTTCTTATATCCTGTGCTACCCTGAGTGCACTGAGATGAGACATTGCATATGCTTGTGTGAACAGCTCTGCACACCCATGTAAATGATATGTATTTATCTACAAGAAAATGACAATGCACGCTCTGCTTAGCACTTCTATGAGACCATTCATCCAAGGACTCCCAAGTACTTTATAAACATTAATTCATTCTGACTATGTGACTGTGAGGTAAGTAAATATTAGTCTTATTGCAATATTATTGGGAAATGGAGAGACACAGCAGCTAAGAGACTTACTCAAGGTCAATAGATTATAGCTGGAATCCCGAGGTTCTGGTTGTGTGTGCAGGAATGTCCTCCTGGCTCAACACGTGTCTTTGGGTATTGGAGCTTCACTGTGCACTCCTCTAACTTTGCTCTGAGCACTGTTTTGAAAATTTTCCCATCAATACTTCTTTCTGAACTATTTCATAGTGCCTGTTTGGGGTCAGATAGTCCTACCACCTCTCTTTTCCAAGTGAGGCAAATGAGGCAAAGTAGAAAAAAAAGAAATCCAAATTACTAACTAGACATGAACTTCCAATTTGATAGATCAAGGGCCCAGCAGTTTTAACCAGTAGAGTCCCCCAGTGTGCAGTTCCAAGTTTAAGCCAAAAGGTAAGCAGTTCTCTTGAGTTTTATGGACTCATTAGAAACCAAGTCTTCATGTAAAACTTAAAATGTAAAATCTGACTTGAATTTAACACAAAAGCACAGGAAAATTTTTGAAGCCCAGTCTACCAGACAGTAGTTGTGAGTCCTCTAAAAATGGATCTCAGCAAGATTTACAGATATTGCTGGAGTTGAGATAAAGTGTAAACCAGAAGTTATATACGAAAGGAAGAGTGTATCAGGAAATGCACACACACTCACACAAAGGGAGGAGAGATAAGCAGGAAAATTAACACAATATCTTAATATATAAATCCTTAAAGCTGTACAGTCCATGAATTTTTCAAGTCATGGAAATCATCTTAGAACCTTTCTTGCACACTTAAAGCTCCTGGCACACTGACTTGTTGCAAAGAAAACATTGCAACATCTCAATATCTTTCTTCACTAGCTTCTCTAGACACAGAGTGTGCCGGCCACTCTCTGAATCATTTTATCCTGTCATCTCTCTGCCTTTGATATGCATGAAGTTAAAGGGAAATGGCAGTCTCCTAATTTCTATTTCCACCCAATGTCATGGGAGAAAGGAAGGGGAAAAAATCACTTTTTTAATGCAGCTTTTAAAATAGAAAAGCAAAAAAAAATTTTTACAGCACTTAATAGGCCTCCCTTGCAATTTAAAAACTGATTTTCAGAAGCTCATATATTCAAATCTCCAAAGTCTATTTGAAGGCACATCTGAAGGTGCACCCTGCAACCTGTGTGTAGCAAACTCTTTTGAATCTTGTCCTTGAAACAAAAATTAGTGCCCCATGGGAGCTCTGCAGTGTAGACAACCACTAACTGCAGAATGACTGAAAGCAGAGCTGAGAGTCCTTGCAGCTGGGAGGGAGAAGGGGATGAGAGAGCGAGGGAAGATGAGAAAAGCCTTCAGGAGCCATTTGGGAGACACTCACTGGGAAGAAGAAAGAAAGACATGCACTAAAAACAACAGAAACACAGGTGGAAATGGCCTACTGGGAAATCAGGCTGTCAACAAACAAAAGCCGAAGGCCAGAAAGCAGTTTCAGTAGCAGCCCCTGCTAACAGGGCTTCAGTGTTCAGTAAATAAATTAGCAGCAGGTTTGACTGTTTGGAAATTAGTAGTGACATGATGAAAGCAGCAAATGACTTGCTTTTATCTGGAGTGGAAGCGCTAAACTTCCAAAGAAATCCTTGCCTGTATTAGGAGAAGCAGAGATGCTTATATCAGCGTAGACTTGAACAACAATAATATCAGAAAAGTTTCGTTTCATTTACCAAAGCCTCAGAACTTCGTTTGCAACTAATGAAACCTGTGTCCCTCTGGGCTGCTTCTGACAGCATTTCTGCTTTGAATAGTTTATCATTTAGGAGGTAAAAATAACACAGGTTAGGCAGGTAGGTAGAGAGACAGATACCTGAATGTTTGAAAAAGGTAGAGTTGGGACATTAGATCAACTCTTCAATTATTGCAAACTGGGAAAACTCCTCTGGGAGAAACTCCAGTGATTTACTTCTGTGAGAATCTGATTCTGTTTAATTAAATGGGAACTAAATGAGGGGCTGAATAGTAAACACTTCAGCACGTGCTTAAACATTCAGCAAGTGCCAAAGTCCTATTGATTCCATTGAGATATAATTTGCTTAAGCACTCCTCCACAGTAAGGGTTTTGACAGAATCAGGGCCTCAGTTACTGGAGCTGAATGTTTATCATGTCAGAGGCATTAAGAAGGGGTTCTTTTCACACATTCTCATCATTCAGAAAGATACTTGGACAAGGAGTATTTGCTCCAAAGTTAGCAAATATTTACATAGGCTGTGTTGAGTGTGCTTGATATGGCAACAGGTCCAGGAGGCAATCTGGCACACACAGTGCAAAGCAGAGATGTCTTGGGTAGTCCTTTGATTTGGTGGGTCCATTCCACTGTCACAATGTGTGTGAGTCCACATAAAACTTGAAATAGGAACTTTTTGCCTAGCACAGACAGGCCTGGTGTGTCCACGCTTCTTTTGACAAAGGGAAACAGGCACTGCCGTATCTGTTGCCCATCAGTTTGGGAGCTGAGACTGTTTTGTTGTGACACCATGAAATGCCAGATCTGAAGAATCACAGATTCTCTAAGTAGTTTGAGTATTGAATCTGCCCTTTGAGTAAGCATTATTTTTGCCATCCCTTAAAATACCTGCTCTGAGATTCAGCTGTTAGCTCTCAGCCTCATCCCAGCTATCTGGGCAAACCTGAGTGCTTTCAGCTGAGTGGCATAGTTTCTCATGCCCATGCCAATGAGGCAGGATCTCCTTCCACAATGCCTGGCTTGCTCCGTAAGTCCTTACCATCATGAGAGGTCAATGAGCCCTCATGTTTCTGGCAAAATGGCCAGTAAATAGCTGCATCCCTTGGGAAGCAGAACAGGGTCCAATACTGTTTAATGAAATGCACGCTCAGCAAGTCTGTAGATGACACCAAATAACATGGGGAATAGTTGATATGCCAGATGCAGAAAACCCTTCAGAGAGACTTGAAGAAATGGGCTGGCAAAAGCCTCATGAAGTCCGGCAAAAGCAAATATAAAGTCTTGCTATCTGGGATGAGTGAGCCATATGCAGCAATACAGGCTGCAGGGCAGCATCTCTGGGAAGCAGCACAGTCAAGCACATTTTGGGCTGTATTAGCAAGTGAGCAGCCAGCTGGTCTAGGCATGTGATCTCCTCTGTTTGGCACTTCTGAGACCACATCTGCAGGGCTGTGTCCAGCTTGGGGTTCCCAGGTACAACAGGGGCATGGACATACTAGAGCAAACCCCAGAGAGGCACAAGTTTGGTTGAGTGCTGGAGCCGAGAAACTGAGGCAGCTGGACTTGCTCAGCCTGCAGAAGAGAAGAGATAGTATTGCTGCCTGTAACTGCCTGATACAGAGAAGATGGGGTGAGATGTCTCCTAGAGGTGCACAGCAGTAAGACAGAAGGCAATGGGCACAAGTTGGAACAATAGAAGGGATATCAGACACAAGGAAGTGTGTGGGGTTTTACCATGAAAAATTATCAAATACAAGAGCAGGTTTTTCAGAGAGCTTGTGTAATCCACTGGAGGTGATCAAGACTTGACTGGACACAGTCCTGACCAATCTGATCTAACAGAACCTGTTTGAGCCAGGGCTTGGACCAGACGAACTTCCAGTCTAAATTATCCCATGATTCTACAGAAAAAACCTGACAGAAATACTGAAGATTATGTGGAACTAAGTAATAGATGGAGCAGGTCTGTGAAAGGAAGCTCAGGCCCAATTATACTGAGAATTTAATTAATTAAGGCAGACATAACATAGTTGGATTTTTAGTAAATTGTTAGTTTAGTTCTACACACAAACTCAATAGGAAAGCTGGAGTTGCATAGCCTGCATAATAATACAATAAAGTAGACAAAAATCTATCCAACAGCTAGGAGCCAATGAGTTATCATCAATGGCTTTATGTCAAAAGAGAGAGAAGTATCAATTGGTCTCCCACAGGGATTGATACCAGAGCCAGTATTAATCAATATACTCATTAACAGCACAGAGAAGAATATAAATTCAACAACCACTGGATCTGGAGAAGATTCAAAGGAATGGTGGGGATGTGGCAAAGGAGGTAGATGGCATATGAGAAATAAGATTGTAGTCAAATGATGTGCAGATTTCATCAGATGAATGAGCAACATTTAACATTTTTATATTCAGGGAAGAATTTTATAGAATACAAATATAAAATGCAGTGGAGATAGTGCCTAAAACCATCCCTTCTCAAGGGCCCCAGGTTAGCCAACTGCTTATTTCTCGCACCACTGCAAAAGGATGAGGCAGTGTATGAGTTTTGATCCATTAAAAGTCCTGCGAGACCATGTGTTAAATTACCACTTAACAATGTGCTTGGTGTCAGGTGTGAAATACTGTAGCCAAATGTCACAAGATATTTTGATTAAAAAATATTAGGAGAGTCACTAAAACTCTGTGAAGACTGGATTCAGTCCTAACCTATGTGCTTCACACTGACTTTGATTAAAGACATTAAAATATTTAAGTGTGTGGCAGATGGAAACTGCACCAATGATGATGATGGGACAAGATTTGACTTCCTACAGTTTGCTATTGAAGGTGATACACATAATGCTTTTTCTCCCTCATCTACTCAAATCTTCCTCATTTTCTACACCTTCTCCAAACTTAGCCCTGGGATTTTGATGTTTGCATCACTATATATATATGCATGTATATATAAATTTGCTCAAAGATCATGTTGCTTGGTGAAGGTGTGAGTGAACTGACCCAATAGATAGATATTAAGCCCAAACGAATTGCCATATTCATCTAAAATGTCTCCTGTATCACACAGGTCAGATCATTTCCCTGCATGGGTATCTCAATTTTTAGTTTTTAGAGAATACAGTAAAAACTCATTCTATATTTCAAGCTCTCATCTGTTGGAGAATGCATGACCTCCCTTGCCCAAATGTTGATATTGGGTTTATAGATTCTCTATCTGAATTGGCTGTTGTAGCAAAAAAATCAGAATTTTTTTTCCTCACAGAGCAACCCAGTGTTACCATTTAACTCCATAATGCATTATAACTTAACATTTTTATAAAATATACTTATAAACTAGGAACTTGTATTACTCTCATTTAAACCCATGAAAACTCCCATGGACGTTAGTGGAAGCAGGACCTGATATTTATTCATCGAAAGCTAGAACCGTGTGATGGAAAATAAGAAATCTTTTAAGCCACAGTTCTTAAGGGTATGTTGTGTGGTGTTTACTGTTCAGCACATCAGAGCCTCATGGCCATATTAGTTGTATGAATGGGATAAGATTACTTGGGCAATTTTCCTCTACATTAGAAACAAATCACAGCTAAACCTCTGCTGGGCTCCATACATTTTAAATTCCCATTTTCTCTCACTAGAACAGAAAAATAAATACATAGATAGCTGGCCAAACTTAGGAAGTGTTCAAAGTAATCAAGTGCAAATTCCCTCCTGTTAAAATGTGAACAAAACAGAAAACCTTTGACTGAGAGGTAACTTCAGAGATAAGTAGTTAGATAGATGCTATAGACAACAAGACACAAACAAATTAAATCTATTCCACTGAAACAGTGATATAATTTCCCTCCAGAGACTAAGACTGACAAAATAAACAAAGAAATAACATGTTTCTTAACTTGTGAAATGTGACAGTCAATGGCAGATAGCAAAACAAAACTAAACAGTGCTACAAGTTCGTAGCACAAACACACTGTTCAGAGATGATGCAGTTCTTTTTTTTTTTTTTTACTTCGACCTCCTAATAACCAGACTTTTTCACACTTCCCTCCTCTGAGGTTTTTCATCCTCTTTCCAGCATGGTCTTCCTGTTTAAGAAACACGGTATGTGTTTATATTGAGAGACAGACTGATGGTGGAAATTAGCACATCTGGGAAAGACAGAGCTGTTACTCTGGGGCTGTAATGACATCTCTGAAGGCTCTTTGCCCAACAAAGCGTGCAGGGACATGCTTCAGTTTGGCTTTGATGATAGATAAGACCTTGCTAAATGTTGAGCACAGACTGCAGAGCTTTGAAGGCACGTTGGTGCCTTCAATTGAAGTCACATTTGAAGGACATTATTGTTCATTTTAAAGTGTTATAGATCCAGGGCCAGAGAAGGGAGCTTTGGTCTACAAGCTGCTTGGTCATCAGGAAATTCTGCCAACTGAATTTTCAGGCTTTTCACAATGACAGAAACCTTTATAAGGTTTCAGATCAATTCTGAGGCTCCAGTGTCAGAAATTGTGCCACGTAGCATAACCTAATGACTTCACAAATCCAAAAGAAGTATCCTAAAAAACAGAGAGTAAGAGAAACCCTCAGGCACTACTGAGATGGCCATACAGTAAAAGCAAGCTCTAAAGATAGAAACAAAAGCATGAGCATGCCAAAGTGCAGTACAGCACTAATTTTCATGTTACTCATAGCAATCATTTTTCCATGAACAATCTGTATATGTCACTTACAAATATCTCATTTATTCCCCAACCTTCATATGCACATAATAATCCTTTCACTTTATTTTAGTTGATAGTTTGCCTTTAAAATGTCAGGTCTTTTCCCCTGTAAGTTGCAAATTGCTTTTGTACCTAGAAGTTTGTAACTGAAATATCTTAGCTCAGAGCCATATGATGGAAAATGGATCCTTTTGACTCAACAGATGGTCAGAAACCAGTCCAGGTCTCCAACTATCATCTCTTAATTGCTGAAGGTGGGGTTCTTCTCCAGAAGTCTAACTTTAAACATCTGATTTAATAGCTTCCTTGCTCTTTGCAAGAGCAGCTCAAATGGGCACCTCACCTGGCTAACATTCCCCAACACCTTTATTTCAGCCTAAATGATTTGCTAAGATCCCACAGGCGGATCCTGTCACAAAAGACTAACCCCTGACTCATAGCACTGGACCATGTCTCCTCTCACTACTTCTTGAAAAGTCTAGCAGGGACTCTGGTCTCTGAATGGCCAAAAATACAAAGTTGCCTGTTACTCTGAAGAAGGTACTTTGGACATAAAGAAAAACACAGAACATGAAATATGAAGCAACACAGAAACCACCAGGATGGTGGAAGGAAGATGAGAGTGAAGTCAGCAGGTTCACTGCGTGTTTCTGACCAGCATTTTGTGGGCAAGTGGTGGTTCAAGCACTGTTCGAAAGGCCAAAGATGGCTTGTGGAGTGGTGTGAAACATGTTTTCAATTAAAAATTTTATGATAACGTAACACCTGATAAAGTGGTCTCTGGGAAATTATGAAGTTCAAAAGTAGTGCAGCCTTCTCCAAGTTTTGGTGCTGTGGCAGTGCAGGCCAGTGGAACTATCAAAGAACACTCTCTTTTCATGCTTGAGAGAGCAGCTCCTGTCTGCCTGCCTCCACTTGTGAAAAAAGCATTGGAAAACACACAACATGAAACACAACAGCCACTCAGTAAATCACATTTTGGAATGATTTTTCAAGGGTGCTGAGTCTGGGTGTCTTCCATGAACTTTGATGGAGCAATTTGGGTTTGGGAGCTCCCTGCACACAGGGCTGTCTCTTCTGCCACTAAAGAGCATCCACTGTACATTTAAACTAGACTCTGAGTGTGTTCTGCAGCCTATTTCCATGTTAAATAGTAATTCTGAATTACATAATGCCACATTCCTTTCCAGCCCTCATCTGATAACAATAACAAGCTCTGTATCTTAGAGACTTGCACATTTATGTTGGCACTATTGGAAATACTAACACGAACTGAATCTCTTCTGTGTTCTCAAAGACTAACAAACACCATTCATTTCCTACAGATTAGTTTCAACCTAACAAGCATTTTGTTGAGCCCCAAAGAATATTTCATTTATTTAGATAATGCTGATTGCTCACTTATGAGCAGCAACTCATTCAGTAAGAAACAGACTGTTACAGCTCAATATTTTTTTTAAAGGGAGAAAAAAACCTCAAAGCAACTTGGAGATTGTATTTAATACTCAAAAGACAGCACGTCATTATGATAAGTGGATCTATTGCTGTGAATAATGGAGAAGGTTTAGTCACACAATGGTACAGATACACTTAGAATAAATATTTAACGGCATGTTTTGCAAAGCTGAAGCACGTTCTAACCCCTCCATCCAATGGGTTGTGCTCAGTGCCATCATGGCACAGGATGTATATTGCATCAGTATGCCAGGAGCGACCACGCCTAAGGGTCTTTGCAGAAGGTATGAAATTTGTGCAGTAAGATGGGCAGAATTACTCTCTGATGGAAGCAAACAAGAGGCTGCTCTGCATGGCCACAATCCTGACACTTCATGAAAGAGCATGTCCGCTCCTTTGCACCTCTCCAGCCTGCCCACATGCTCACCTTTAGGGTCAGGTATGCAAAGCTCATGCCAGAAGAGTGGCATGAAGCCAGCCAGTGGTATGCCAGGGGCAGGCGTGTTTCCCTCCGAGGAGAAATGTTCAGCCAAGTTGGAGGGGAGGAATCAGAGAGAGGAGAAAAAGAGGCGTTTGCTGCACTTTCTATGCTCCAGCAACTCCTGTGCCAGATGTATTGGTCATGGGCCAGTCAGCTGCACTGAGCTGATGGGACTGAGCAGCCAGAGAGAAGCTGCTGGGAGTGTGGGGCTGCCAGCACTGCAAAGATGAGGAGTGTTATGGGCTCCAAAGGCCCGTTAGCCCCCCAGTAAATCTGTCTGGCATTTGCCCCTTCCTTCTCCTGTACCTTGAGTCTCCTCTAACTGGAGGCTTGTGTACTCAGCTATAACAACAGCATGATGGGCTTCTAGAAAATAAGTACAATTTCCACCAAGGCCTTCTTACAAGGGCGCTTAAGGACCCAAAAGATTTACTAAACACACAAACTCATTTTGTATGAAAAAATGGAACTGAAAATTGGACTCAAATTGAAACAACGATGGGAAATTTATTTATGAGTGAGGAGAGCATGGGTGCAAAGGAGAGGAGGTGGACTAGCATACAACTGGGAACAGAGAGTGATCACAGAGGAAAAGAAAGAGAGAATTAAAAACATAATTGAGAAAAACAGAAGTTAAAAAAAAAGCCCGTGAGAGAGCCTATCCTATTTTCTGCAAGGTCTACTCTTTTAAAAGGTGGCATTACTATTGCTAACACAAGGAATAGGTTTCCTCTGAGCTAGAAAAACATTTGGATTTTTTTTTCCTTTTTATTAATCATCGGTGGTGTGGGGAGGGGGGAAACCCCCTGAGAATTCAATGACAGGGGAAAAAAAATGGCTTGTGAAGTCAGACTCAGTTTGCGTACCTAAAAAGCAAAATGATTGATTTGCAAAAACCTCTAGCTTCACAAAGTTCTTCCATCTCTAATGAGAACTAACAGCATTTTTGTCCAGCTTCCCTGCAAAATATTGTTCTAGTGCTGAATCCATCAACAAAAATGGCTAAGCATTAGCTTTCTTAATGGCCTCTGGTTTCACTTGCCAGCAGCTGCAGATGGAGTGGGCTAAGAGGGCTGGGCTGCAGCGTGCTGGCCTGCTGCAGATCTCAGCTGTATTTGGCTGGTTTAGAACTAAGATCGAATAGTGGCCTTTTAGTATTTTCTGGACACAACTAATTTTCAAAGCACAGAGTGTTTCTAGCTCTGGTAAGACACAAGTGCCTAATCCCGACAAAATTAATGTAAATTGTTACACAAGTGAATTTTGTGGTTAAGTGTAATAAACAAAGAAAGGAAGGAGTAAAGAAGGAGGCTACGGTAAGAGGTTTCATTCCGTACTGACAGCAGAAGTTGTGATTTTTTTTTCAATCCTTTTTATCTCTCTCTCTGTCCCTTGAGTGTGTGATTACAAAATGCCCTCACCTCTACCAGACTGCAAGAAAATACAACCTTCTCCCTCTCTCCCTGACTGCTAACATACCTACACAGCACACACGAGGTGATCACAGCACAAAAGGCCTGGTTTAGTCCCAGTGAGAAACCTAAACAGGCTGCAATGTCTGTGTTTGTTATGATCTGTGGTGCACCTTCTTGGCCATCACCCTCCTTGTCTGCACACTCTCTCACTTTGAAGAGAAGTGTGATACAGCAGTAACTAGTCTCCCAGTCAAGCCTCCAGATGAATTTGTTATTTCCTAACTTCCAACCCCAGAAGGAGGAGCCTGAAGTAGTCTGGTAACAGAACCGTGTTTTTGTAAGGTTTTCTACTCGGCTTTGAAAACCCCAGAGATTAAGACACTTTAGGTCAACTTGAAAAAGCAGCAAAAGCCTGGGGATTGATCTGAATTTATATGAACTGAGATCTTGTGAAATCTGCATGTTCAGTCACAGCCCCTATAATTTTCTGTTTAACTGGGGCTGAATAAACTTGCCTTCCCATCACCATGCACTGGGATTTAATTTTTTCCCAAAACTACATAATGTTCTGCCAGGGACTGCTGGGCAGCTGAAACTGGCAGAATGAATTTAATCTGAGCAAAAGAAACAGTAATTCTAACATTTGCTAGTAAACATAGAGATTAATAAATATCCATCAAGAACTAATATCTAAGCATCCTTTTTTTACCTTTATTGAGATTTCAGACCAAGAACTCATAACAGTAGCCTCCACAGAATTTGTTATCTGCTTATTACAAGAAAGAGAGGTGTTTTAGGAAAAAAACCCTCTTTTCATGCACTTAACACGTTCTGCATTATAAAACAAAATAGGAGTGAAGGAAATATGTTTGAAATATCAGTTATAGACAGTTCAATGTAGCAGCATTCCTTTAAGAAGACACTCATATTTTGCAGTCTGCATTAGTCTGCTCAGATATTTTTGCACTCCTTGAAGAACTTCACACTGATGATATAGTCACAAAAAGTCACCTTTCAATAGTGAAGCACCCCAGAAATCAATGGGTTTGTAAAGAATGAAAGTGGAGTTCTGCTAAAGACACAGACCATGCAGCAATTGCCACTGTGACTGTGTTAAGGAAATTAAAGAAAATGAACAGTACAAGATAGTAGTTCCCAGTAATTACAGAACTGAACCTCATACCAGCATCGCTCCTATTGCCTTCATGGGGAACCTAAATTGAGCAACACATCTTGGAAAGTTTTGTTGTGCCAGAGAGGATTTGAGAATTCCCCATGTGTTTGGCATGGATAGCACTGGGGTATGATATAAAGGATTCAGCATCACTCATTGAAATGAGGTTCAAAGCCTACTAGGGATGACCACTGTGCCTTCTGCAAAGCAAGGCTGCTCAAGTAAATTTCATACCAGTGAAACCAGTAACACCATTGGGCCTTTGCCACAGGCTTTTGAACTCATCTAACACTAAACAATTAATTAAGAAGAAGGATACATACGTATTCCCACATTTCTGCTACTAAAATATGCAGAAATATTTGTTGCTTTTTGTACTAAGTCAAAAAATGAAGTATGTTTTCAACGCTCAGCATAACAACATCATTAACAAAAAGCAGTATGGAAGTTTGAAAATGCATATGAAAGAGTTGACAATTGTCATAGGAAAGCAAAAATCCAAGAATCAATTTCCTGGTAATCAAAGACAGCATTATTACAGTATTACTGACATCTCCTGCACTAAACTTCTGCTTCTCTAGCAGTTATGACATGCCAAACTTAATATGCTAATATTACTTTCATTATTAGATGACTACTAGGGTAGGAAATGTTCAAGTCTTGACAACGTATTGTGGGACACACCTCAACAGCAAAATATTGCATTTTGGTATTTTATATATCATATAAAATGTGTAGATAATTTGAATGTCACATCTGTTGACTTTCATTTTTTAAGTCAAATCCCTGAAGTATTTATAAGGGTTTATGATGAATGTACTTTTATGCCTGTTGTCTGTGTAAATTCACATTGGTAAAAATAGCACCTGTTTTAGAGGAAGACAACTATGTGCTCACAAACTTTTAGAACAGATCTGTATAGGAATAGAAGGTACAACTTGTTAATTCATTACTTGAAGTGTTCCCTCTCAGCCCCCAATTGTTAAATATCGAACTGAAGGAGTTCCTGAAACATTGATAAGAAGATTAAAATCATTCCCTAATTTACAGTGAATTGTGCTAAAATCCACATTGATAGACAGTTTGCTGTAGACCCTCATAGTTGCTGAAATGTATGCCTAGTGGTTGGTACCTATCAAAAGAAAAATTAGAATAAATGAATATTTAAATATTTAAATTTTCTATTATATGTTTGAAGTGCATTTTCAAAGCATTACCATCAGATTTGAGAAACCAGGGCTCAATTGGTTACAAACTCCATGCTGAAGAGTTTCACAAGCCTCCCTGCTCCCCACCTTCTACTCATTAGCAATTGGAGTGGCTTTTACATGTCATGGTGTAATTGTAACAAAATCTGGGCTGTGCTGGCCCTTCTCTCTCAGTTTCTAAGCATCCCCTTTGGCTGACCTTTGGCAGCCAGGAAAGCACGGTGGAGAGGAGACAAAGGGAAGCAATCCTGAGTTGTAGAGAAGAAAGGGGATATTGAATAAGCTGCATTGCTTTCTCCAGAGGGTTCGATGTCACTGACATGTGAAAGAGTCAATGCTTTCTTTAATAAGGATGTATTTTTGTAGAGGTAACTAAATGTAGCTATTGACAAACATGTGTGCCTCATATATGTGTTTATTTTCCATATCCACCTGTATGTATGAGTTGGCATCTCAGTTTAAAGGGAAGTGTACATTGAATTAAAAGGCCCTGTACAACCACACATGAGAGGTTCTGTTCTGTGAAACAAAATTAAACAAGGTGTCCTCATGATCTGACAACTGGAGCATGGCAGAATCTAAACATCCACCTAATCTAACAGGTTCTTAAAATCATGATAAATTAGGATAGCTGCCACAAAGTCCCTTTAGGCTCCATTTGGAAAAAAATTAAAAAAAGAAAAAAAAAGAAAAAAAGAAAAGGGAGAGTAATCATTAGAAAAGTGAAGAAATAAAATTTTACACTGAATACTTTTCACTGCTTATCTTACAAAATTATTGTTATTTGCCTTCTTAGTTACTTCTATTCATCAGGGTGATGTGGGCAGATTGTGAGAATGCCAAATATTCTCCAAAAAACTGAAGAGTAAGCAAAAAAAGAGCTGCTCTTTAAACCCTTCACAGTTTATAGCCACATTTACATAACATTAAATAAGTCAACAAAGGCATCATTAGCTCCCATTAAAATATGAGCGAAGAAATTTAAACGAACAAGACAAGCTAATTGGTAAGTAATGTTGTGTATCAAAAA
This sequence comes from Scytalopus superciliaris, assembly GCA_013400415.1. Lineage (NCBI taxonomy): Eukaryota > Metazoa > Chordata > Aves > Passeriformes > Rhinocryptidae > Scytalopus > Scytalopus superciliaris. The sequence continues at coordinate 1,859,222 of VXBX01008145.1, read as the reverse complement.
TTATGACTATAAGATTCCAAAGTTAATGAGAAGCCCTACAATTGTGTTTACTAAATGTTTAAAAATTAAATTAAAGGTGAACATGGAGAGCCAGAAAAGTTTTCCTGCTGTCATTTGTGCTGAGTGAGAATTTTGAAGGTTGATGCTGCTCCTTCACACAGTCTGAAAGTCTCTGGAGTCACCAGCCCATCATTTGATCCCTGTCCATCAGGCAGATTAGGCCTCTCATTGCCCAACAGCACAGTTTCCCACTGAAACACAGCAAGGTGAGCTGTGATACCAAACAGAAAAATCAGGTACAAGCCTGCCGTGAGTCTGCTCTTGAAGGTGTAAAAAGCTGAATTAAACTACCTGCCCATCTTGTCTCACCTGCCTGTTGAGTTTGCCCAGGTGTTTCAGGGACAGGTAGCAAAAGTGATTGTTTATTGCATAGTGAAAAAAGAACCTGTTTCTGTTGTCAGAGCTGGGGCTGACCCTGGCTGAGGGTCCTGTTCCTTGGTGAACAGGAGCCAAGCCCTTTTCTGTTGCTCTTGCCCATATCCGTGGAGTAGCCAGGATTTTTCTACCCTTTTCTGAGTTGCAGACCACTAACAGTTTATGCTTACTGACCACAGCTGCCTTTTAAGAGTCTTTAGTCCATGAAGCTCCATCAGTTTACTGGCTACAAGTTGAAAACCACTACTGAGTTTGCTTTAATCTTTATCCCTGCCAGAATCCTCTTCAATTGCTACATTTCAGCTGTGCTCTACTCCCTTCCAAAAGATAGAAACCACTGAGTGGAGATATAATCCTGCAGTGCCATTAATGAGCATAATTATAGTGCCACATTACACTGTCCCTCTTGCTAATTGGTCATTCATTTGCCATTGCGCGTGAAATCACAGGTGTTATTGCCTTCTCGATGCTTATCTGAATTTACCATGTAGCACCAATTCCCTTCTGTTTCATTTCTCAGTCCAGTGGGATCAGTGTGTGCTTAAAAAGGGAGGACAGGACTATCTCATGTTCTATCTCATATGCCCAGATGTGTGGAAAGGGGTTTCAGTAACACCACACAATTAGATCAGTATCATATTCTCAAGCACACAGAGCTGTTACAAATACACCCATTGATCTTCTCCTGCAGGGAAGTTTTGGAGATGCTGGCTGAAAGAGTCTATAAATAATGGGGTTTTAAAAATCTAATAGTAATTGTATTGTGTTAAGTGGATGTGCTTGCATATTTGGCAGTGAGGGAAGTTTTAAGAGAAATAAGAACCTCATCGTGTTGGAATGCAACTAATTGTTCAACCATAATTCAATGCAACCTTATAAAACTTGTGAGACAAAGCTGACATTCACCCGTTCTGGACAGCAGCTTGCTACAAACTAGCTTTAACCAAATGCTATGACTTCCATGAACATATGAACAAGTGAAACCCCTGAATTGATGTGACAGAATTTTTGGTTCACTGAGAGACATAAAAGTCTTGAAGATCTCTTATGTTAATTCGTAGATTTACAGTGACAGAACTTTCTCAGCCATCTTGAAATCTCTCTTGATTTATTGCCCTTTCCACTAGTTTACATTCATCTAATCAAGGAACAAAAACAAAACAGGGGCATCAGTAAAAAAGCAGGTACCAAGCATTATGTATGCATCAAGGATGTGTACAAGAAAAATTGTTCACAAGCAGTATGTCAGCCTGAATCAGGAAAGTGCTTCAGTAGGAGATTAACTCAAAGCATGTGCTCGTTTACCACAGTGGGACTCAAGTACATGCTCAAATTCAGCACTTTTTTATGTATTCCTCTGAGTAAGGATAATTTCCTGATATAGGAAATACATGATGATTTTTCTCCCTTAGGATAATTGAAAAACATTCATGTAAATTCCAGTTTGTTTCAGATATGGGAGCAAAAGCAAACTGAAACTCAGCTAACTTTTCTCCCACAAGTTCACCAGAAAACCTGCCCCATTCCATGGCCAGAAAGTGCTTTTCCATCATGCAACCTAATGTAATTTCCAACTTGGCTCTGCTTGGAGCAGTGTAAGAGGGGGGGCTCGACAGAGTCTTCCAGATGTCCCTTCCAAACTCAGTGATTCCCTGATTTTGCTCGGTGTTGGAGACCCTACACATGATGACACATTAAGTCACAACTAAACTCATTTCAGAAAAGCATGGTAAGGAGTAGGATGATAAATACATTAACACATAAATAAATACAACTTTGTTTGGATGAGAGCTGGATACGGAACTGCATAACAAAGAGAAGGGAAAGTAACTTTTACATTACCCAGCTGCTCTTACAATAATATACAGAAACTCTGTGAAACATTTCATGGTTTATTAAATGAAATTTTGTTTGCAACTGGTGAGTTAGGAAAATAAACGTCCATGTTTGTTTTCATTTTATTTTTCCCTGGTTTGTCCAGATCTTCACAGTCTTGTGGACCAGCATTGTCCTCTGGGGCTCATTAAAAAGCCAGTGTTTGCTACTCTGATTGTCCAGGGAAATCGGCAACAGATTGACATTAACCCCATGAGGCCAAGAGCTAGGAATTCTTGATGTGTTCCCAGTTGTGGGCAATAAGTTCCATTGGAGCCATTGGAGCCAAAGGGTTAATTTTATCTCTTCTATAGCTGCTGTCAGACCTCCAGTAAAACAGTGTGTGACCACTACAGGGTACTGACCACTTAGTACAGCACTACCTGCCAAAATTGGCTTAAGACCGAGTGAGATCAAGGGGCAGAAAAATACTGGGTTTTTTTAAAACACATTGTATTACTGGTGTTTACTTCCAATTTTCTCCTGGGTCAAATGCTTATTCTTAGTAAAATGGTCTTGCCTCTTACAGACTCAGCTCCACAGGAGAAAGCAACTTATAACCTTGTCTGAAGATGATATCTTTCTATTTCTTCACATTAAGTTATGAATTGTTGCAGATGGTGTTAGCAGAGACTATCAAGGATATTTTTTGACCTAAAGTTGTGCTCCCGCTTCATTATTGCTGCTGTTAATTCAAGTTTATTTTAAAAGGCAACAAAAAAATTGATTGCCTACCCAAAACACACAGAAAAATAATGTCAGCATGCAACTGACACCACAGTGCTGGCACACTGCTGATGGGACTGAGCCATGGGGTTACGTGTTTCTTCCAGGGAGTCGTCATTTCTGTGTCGAGTATTGACTACTAAGGTGCTGACAGCAGTGGAAGTCACATAACAGTGAAGCAGAGCTTCAGGATCCTCCTGATATTTCTGCTTTACCCACCCTGAATGGACAGGGTGACAGCACTGGGAGGGTGCCCAAAGCTGGCTCAGTGGATGATGGGCAGCTTCACCCAAAGCTCATTGCCCCTCAGGAAGGGTGGGCGCTCCCCATTCACTGTCCTGGGCCAACCTGGCCACCTGCCTCAGCTGACACATCTCAGCTCTCCCAGGAGCCCTTTGGCTGGACAGGCACAAAGCAGGATGTGGGAAGGGGTGCTATGGGTGAAAATGTCTGGGATGCTGCTATCAGCATCCAGCTTTGGTTTCTTCCATACAGTGCCATGCAAAATCATTCGTGATGATACTGATAGCCCCGAGGACCCAGTGGCTGATTTTGGATATCAAATTTCTGTGGAGTTTTTCAAAACCCCTATTTTGGGACAGCCTCTGATATGGGCTTCAACCTGACCCTCATGGACTATTGAGTTCACACTGAGACAGGGACAGTGCAAACAACCCTCTGACCAAACACAGCACAAACCAGGGTCAGAGCTGGGCTGGGCTGGCTCAGTCTGTGCCAACTCAGTGGTCAGCTCTGCCTTTTTGTTCCTCTGCCCTTTCCTTTCCCCACATCTGGTCAATTAACACTTGCCAGCCTCTGAGGTTCTGTGAAATCACAGTCCTTTCTGGGCTTTGCAGTGCTTTGAGACCAGTACCTGGGAAGTGCTGCAGAAATGTAAAGCATCCCTATGGATGACCTTATCACTGGGAAAGGAATCTTAAATCCGATCTATTTGTGTGACTCCTGGAGAGCCACTGCTGCATTATTCATGACAGTCTCCTCTTCTTCAGAAGGCTAATATTACTTCCCTCCCCTCCTCCGCCCCCATACAGCATTCATAATATGAATTTTATATTCTGAACTAAACCACACAGTCCTTTGTAGTGGTCAGTAATAGGATTCCTACCCATACTTAGCAGAGTCCACATCAGAGAGAGCACAATCAGCCACCCCAGGAGAAGAGTTCCCAAGATCTCCTCTTACAAGGCATTGTAAAAGTTATAAATAGATTACTCTCTCTCCCTTTGTACCTTCTGGCCCTTTTCCTACACCAAGGGAACATATTTGTCACTAGGACACACAATATGTGCTTAGATGTTTGACATCTCTGCCCTCATCAGATGGGCCATACAGAATTTTTCGATGAGATAGAAAATGTGAGATGTTTTGGATGCAGTTATAAGTTTGAGAGCGGTTAAAAGAATGTTAAGAAGAATTAGCCATGGCAGCTTACTTGGTAGTTTGTTATGGCTCCCATTTTCTAATACATCATATTCTTTTATTCCCCTAATTACTTTTTTTGTGTGAAAGACAATTCCCAGGGAACGAGCACTTCATTTCTTTGAACCACTGCCAACAATATGCGCCACAATTGCTGAAAGCAAAAGAGAGGATCTGGCATATCTATTAGAGCTTTGCAAAGACATACTTTTTTCCCCCCTCTCTTTTTAACCTTGGCTTTCCCTTAATACCAGCATTGAATAAATGAATTACATTTCCTATTTTCCTCTCTTTCCTCACAACTTCTATTTCTGTTTTCAGATTGCTGTTTTTCCTTTTTTTTCTAAAAGTCAAGTCTTGATGGGTAATTATTACATCTCATGCATCTTCTGTCCCAGTCTTCTGTTAAAAAATAGCAGCTAAGAAAACAAGTCTAAATTAACAATCTACTTTGTAGAAAGTGATTTTAAAGGCATTAGTACAGCACTTCTTCCACCTCACTCTCCATCTGCAGTGTCCTTCTATACATCCTTTTAGCACAAGTTGTATTAGCTCACCTTGAGATGAATGAAACCCTTTATTCAAAGGGAAATCACACCCAAATCTTCACTGATCTCAAACATTTCTCTTCCAACTTCGTATCTTTAGCAGTGATACAAACCAGCACACCTACTTTCAAAATACAGGAATTTTGGACCTTTACTCTGGCTTCTCATTAATAAGACAGACACTTCCATCCATCAGCAAGAATGGATAATTAGTGTTAATGAAGTACTTTAAAAATAAACAGCTTCCAGAAGGTTTGATGAGCTTCTTGGTTTGGGTCTTATGCCCATTTCTATCTGCTTGGGACTTAGATGTCCCCAGGTGCTCTTGGTGGAAAATGGACAGTATCTACAGACATCAAGGATTCCTCACTTAGCTGTAAAAATATCTGGGATTCTGGATATTGAAGTGGGGGATGTGTGACCTTGTTCCAATCTGTTAAGTGTTATCTGTTCCTTGAGCACAACCAGAAAAGATGATCCTAATCCTTTCCTAGAATTAGAGAGTTTCCAGGAGTTGTTTTTACTGAAAATAAGAGCAGTGAGCTGTCTGTTGATCACAGATGACTTACTAATCATTTAGCAAATACTCATTTTTCCAGACATACAAGCTGCCGTCCTGCAAGAATTTTGCTTGCGGAAGTCCCACTGGGTGAGGGTTTTAGGAAAGGAATCAAAAAACATTCAAATAAAGGACCGTGCTCCATCAGGAAGAAACTATTCCAGCTGAAATCTTACCCAGGAACTTGAGGGGGTAGCTGTGTGGGAACTCTCATTACAGTCTCAAACCAGCAACTTCTGGGGAAAATGGAAGCTACTGTTTACTCAGAATGAGGGAGATCTTTGTGCCTGCAGTCACGTACTGAAAAAACTCCTGAGCTGTTAGTTGATCTCACAGCATCCTGATGCTCAAGAAAATGGGGGCAGGGGAAGGGAGCTGACAAGCTTTTTTGTAGTTCAGTATTGGTTCAACACAGTGGCAAGCAAAAAATTCATCATATATATTTCTGGCTATTTCAGATATCCAATTTATGTACTTTGAATAAACAACTGCAGACACATTTGTTCCTATATTTACCTCATACAAAACTTTGCCATCTAAGTTTGGTCTCTGCCTGCCTGAAGTAGATCAGTATGAATATATACTCACAGAATTGCCTTTTCCCTGAAACTAAATACAATTGGAGAGATGTCAATAATGGCATTTTACAGCGGTCAAGAAAGAAAGTCTCCAGATTTCTGCGTTTCTTTCTTTTCCTCTATCTTACACCCTTAATGAGAACCAAACATTGAAAGTTTGGCACTCAATTTGCAATGCAAATTAACTAACATCCTAATGAATTGACAAATACTATTTGTACAGTCGCATTCTATTGTTTGAGCATGCAAACCATGTGCACACCGATTCAGTAGCTGGATGGAGACTTCCTGGAAAATGAAGTCCTTAAATTCAATTGCTGTTGGCACAAACAGCAAAACAAAGCAACACAAACAACAATCTCTATGACTGTGGTCAGTATAAAGTGATACAAATCACTGTTCCCAGTTATGTTTGAGCAGAGATTCACTAGAATGCCCTATTCTTGCTTCCTGGATGCTGGGAACCGGATCCAACATAACCCTCAAAATAGTCCATCATTCTTTGCAGATTTGTGCATTTGCTATTTTTGGATCTTGAGGATATTTTGAAAAAGACAGAACTGCTGGCACCAATTCAGTCACTCTTTCAACAAATGTTTTCTTCACCACCACAACATATATGCTGTGTATCTCTCTCACAGCAAACGTGAGTACTGGGGAGGTATGTCAACACACTGGAGAAATCCCAGATTCTGTAGCACGATCCCTGCCAACCCCATCCAGGGTGATACTGAGCAGCCCAGTGGCCACAACAAACTGCCAGCTGGACAGAATCCCTTCTTGGTCCTCTGCCAGCTGAGATATGGAAGAAACTGGTCTCTCCCCCTCCCCAGATATTATTAATCTGAGGCTCAAAGGCAGTAAGGTCCCTCTTGGGTGGGGATTATGTCCTCACAACCCATTCCCTGCACCCAGGTGAGGTCTCAGCAACTCTTCATCCACCAGAGTCCAGCTCCTGTTGGGCTGGGTGAGCAGCATAAAAGCCCTGGGATCACATCTAAAGACAGGCCTTAATTTTTTTATTAGTGGGGGAAGAGGTCTGATAGGATACCAACCTGATGTCGTAGAGAACAGAACTTTGGAAATACTGGGGGTTCACAAAAGAGGAAAGCAACAAGGGTAAGAATTTTCTCAGCAGAGAACATTATATGTCACCTTAGTCTGCTTGAATTAGTACTTTATTTCTGGATTGAGTTGTATGTCTTTAATTCAAGTAGTGAAATATTTTACTCATCTTTTTTTTATATGGATGAATTAAATTATTTTTGGCCAAAGATATAAAATATGTTGGATAGCTTTGCAGTGTTTTAACATATGTTCCTACAATAATTCAGGCATTATGAAAAATGTTGTTAATATGATGGTATTGTCCTACTTACTACCAATTTAGTAAATTGTTCCAGAAATAGATTTTTTTTTCAGGAAAAGTCTTTAAATATGATGCCAAAAATGTGCATCTTTCATGGGATACAGTCTTCAAGGAAATATATATCCATCTGAAATTGCCCAAGGACATTCTAAATCCATTGTTTGCCCATGTACAATGTTTCCTTTTCATTAGCGTGGGTTTTCCCTTATCCCTCTTCATAAAAAGAGAGAGAGAGAAAAGAGAAAAAAAATGATACAGGGCTCATTTCAAAATCCATGAAAAGTTGGATACTCCCAAAATTCCAACAAGATTACAGAGAAATCTCATCTGGTAAATATTACGTTCTGTTTTTGTCTTTGCTTAAGCTTTTACACAACTTGACAGCTTGTGGTATTGTGCCACATTTCAAAGTTAACGTTTACAAACATCTGGCTTGGGTTCAACATTCCTCTCCATACGGACCACAATGTCTCCAGCGGACATTGTTTGCCTGTACGGAGTGAGGTAGAAAATCAGAGTTTTCCTAGAAAATTATGGAAACTTCAACAAGCAATCCCACTTTCGTTATCCATTGACAACAGCCTTGATTTTAATGCATCTTCATTTGAAAAAAACAGCTTTTGTGTCCTTTGGTGGACATGCCCATTGGGTGGGAAAATCTTTTTCATCCATGGAGACAGTCACTGGTTTAGAAAAAAAGTTTTATCCTGAACCGAGATGAAAGTCCAATGTGACAATTTCTGTGAGTAGGAGACACAGAGCAGGCCAAGTGAAACATTTTGTCTCAAATAGTTTTAAAATGTTTAATTTTATTATTCCTATTTTTGTAGGCATTGAGTGACCACTTTTTTTCCCCAAAAAAGTAAAAAAAAAATTAATTTGGAAAATATTGAAAGGAATTATTTGGATAATCTGGAACATTTTAAAAGCTATCTAGTGATGAAAATTTTGCTAAACTGACACTCTTTCCAACAAGAAAATAGCAGTTTCAGTAAATCCACATTCCTGACAATGCAGCTGTAACAATTTCATCAACATTTTTTGAATGTGGGTGTAATATGAAAGCACACTAACAGAAACATATTTATGTCCCATAAACTTGCTGTCTCTCAAACTTTGGATCAATAGATTAATTTTTCCTACTTCATCACTGAAACAGCTACAATTCAATACATACCCAAGGCCACTTTTATGCCTCTAGAATTTGAGTGCCCCACTATCCTGTGTACCCTGTGGACCTGAACATTAGGGCAGTCTGCCTGGTGAGGTGCTGAAAGGCTGAAGACCCTGAAAATCTCTCTAGATGAGCGGACAGGGAACCAGGAGCTTAGCAAAACCAGTTAGTCTCCACTAAATTATGATACATCCTTTTTTAATTGGATTTTTTTTCAGTACAGTCTTTCTTGTCCAAGGGATGGTGCCAGATTACCAGCTGTGGAGTGAAGATCTCCAAACAGTTAACCTCCATCCTGACTTATAAGACAGCAATAGGTGTTGGAGGAAAGGCAAACATGTGGAGGAGATTGTTACATGGCCAGTAAACAAGATTTGGGTTTCAGATTCTCTGGCTTGAGAAATCTCTAGACTGCAGACTGCTGGAAAAGATCACTGTATACACACCCTGTTTCTTCAATTACACATTTCTTTAAAGGATGGAGCTGGGATTAACAGGGAACTGAGACCTGAAAGTTCCAGGTTTTATTCTCGTGCCTTTTACAAGTGCACTGTATGATCACTACAAAATTCCTTAACCTCTCAGAGCCTGTTTGCCACCCTCCAGAATGGGATATTTTGACTTTAAACTTCAGAGGATTAACCTTTGTAAAATAATTTTACAGGCTTTGATAAAATTTGACATTAAAAAAAAATAAAAAGCAAAAATAAAAAATGCTTCCTTGCAAATTCAGCAGCATGCCTGTGCTGTCTGGGCACACAGATAGGGTTTGGGACAAGAGTTATATGTACTGTGGAAATAGTCATTCTTTATTCATTTTAAAAGGTCAACACAGCTTGCCAGCATATCACTGCTGCAGCTGTTGCAGAGCTTGTTATGGCATTAGGCTGACTCGGAATGATTTCCTTCCAAAGCATTCTGGCACTGAGCACAACCCGACTCATACCCGAAGTGAGGAAACCATTACTGATGGTGCTGATGACAAGAAAACATGCCGGATGGCCAAGTGTGGATTGGAAGCTGGAGAATGGAGGGGGATGAGAAGGAGGGATGAGCCCCTTCTATCGCTGACCTGGCAGCGCTTCCTTTCCAGCATGAACCGAGCACACAACGGGCTGGGACACCTGCTACTAATTTGGGTGCGTGCAAGCACTACCCATGCGAAATCTTCTGAGTTGTTCCTCACTAGCAATTCTGATTTCTGATGGAGAATGATCACAACTTACATGCTGTGCAGTTCCTGGCACAGTGCAAATGTGGGGCTTGGGCTGCTGATAGGCAGGGAGCTGTTCTTTCTTTCTCCCTTTTATTGAAGAAATTTTCTTTTTCTTTTTTCTTTTTTTTTTTTGATCTATGGGTGGAACCCCCATAATTGTCAGAGGGAATTTCATACACCCTCTGATGACAGATTGAATCCTTGCAAGAATGTATCATTAAAACAAAAACACACACAAAAAAATTTGGTCTTCTAACATTTCAAATAAGGCTAAAGAGGAACCTCCCCAGAAGGTCTTTCTGAGGCATTGTTTTAGTGACATTACTCTGCCTCACTCTCTCAAGAGTGAGGAAAGAATATCTTCTCTAAAGGAGAGTCTGCAGCCAAAACAACCCGTGTGGTGTCCCAGAGAGACCCTCCTGAATGGTCCATTGTTTGAGCTCTCCCCACATGCAGATCTCCTGTCTCAAAGAGCATCTGCAGCTTCAGACAACACCTCTGTGCATCATATGTCCTCTCTCTACTTCTGACTTGTTAGATGGAATATCCAAGATGCATACTGCAGTCCAGGCCCTGTCTTAAAATCTGAGATTTTTAAGGGAGGAAGGGACCATTGAGATTATCCAAGCTGCTCTCCAGCCTGACATTCTGCATTGCACATCCCACAGCTTGCAGTCAGTTATTCAGGCATCTCAACCAGGGCCACAGTGAAAGTGTGTCTTGGAAGGTCTCTATGGGCAGGGCTAACCCAACACAATACAAAATCAGCTCTCTAGAAGTTAACTATCTAGTCTAAATTATGCATTAAGGCCCCCGCAGCCTCCCAGATCTCGTGGGAGCAGGTTCCAGTGGTTGGTCACCCTCACTGACAATATTTCACCAATGATATACATGAAGAAATTCCCTTCACTGCAGTTTGCAGCATAGCTTGTATGAAAAATTAAGGTACTCTCTAGTGTCAGGAAAAAAAGGGGCTTACATAGCTACCATTTAAAATTCTAGTAAGTGAAAAGGATCCATAGTTTAAGCCCAGATTAGCTGGCCTTGTAGCTTCACTTGAATCTTCATGTTTGCAATACAAACACTTCCATTTTTGCTCCTTTATTATCTTGACACAAGATATATAATTGATATATAAGAGCAAACTCCAACAGACTCCCCACTGCAATGAGTGACATAAAGCAGGATCTCAGCAGACATTACACAGACCCACAGACAAAGGGAATTGGAAGCAAATCTTTCTACAACAACCTTAATTACACATAAGAGTCAGATAAACAATACATAGCACACCTATTTACGTATATTGCAACTAACCATTAGGAGGTTGGCTATGACAGATCGTGTCTTCTCATAGATAATTTCTAATGGAAATTTCCTTTCAGCCATGGAAACCTCCGAGATCATGCAAATGTTCCTAAACAGCTAGATAGGGTTACATGTGCCTGTGTGAATGTGCACACGCTAGAGGTGTTCCAGAGGAGAGAGGACCAGTAATTCATGGCCACTTTGAGTGCCATATTTACTTCAGATTTAAGAGAAAAGCACTACATTTATAAGTGCTTGTTCACAGAATTCCCTTAACTGGGAAGCCTTAATGCAAATATTGTAGTACACAATGACAACAGGAGATGATCCCAAATTCTCTCAATAGAGAATTAATTTTATTTTTACTGTGATGATCTACAAAACTGACGTGCACACTATTAAGCCAACCTTTCTCATGGGAGGCATCAGAGTCCATCAGCCAGTGGGATGAGTGGTATAGACTAGTTCAGTGCCAGTGAAAACTGGGAGGGGATGGTTGATGAATTCACAGAAGCTAAGAAGGAATCTATTTTGTTAAAAGCAGGAGCAAGTCCAGATTCTTAAAGCATGGCCAAGTCTGCTGGCAGACAAAGGAGGCTGCACTCAGTGAGGAAGGTGTTGTCCCTGCAATGGAAAAGCTCCACTCTCTGCCCTTGCACTTCTGTAACCAACTGCTCACTCCACTCTGCAGGGACACTGTCATTTACCAAAAGACTTCTCTGTTTGCCATGAGTGTCAAGTGCCTGAGGGATGGTCTGTTTGCACTAAATACCAAGAGGCTGCCCTTCATAAAACTGAACAAATACTTTCTAACCTACAGAGGGGGAGGTTCACAGGAGATTCCACTGAGCAATTTGTGAAGAATGAGACACACTCAAGGTAGATTCTTTGTAATGAGGAACAGTTTTCAGGGAAAATGTAAAACAATATGCCTGCAATGCAATTGCAGGTAGCTATTTATTCCTGGAGTGTGGGGGCGCAAAGCAGGTGTAATATCTTAGGATTGCATTGGAATTAAAGGCCTGGTTTTGCCATGATTCCTCCCACACATGGTACCTTACTCTGTTCATGTCGACTTGGAAAGCAGTCTGCCTCTCAGCCAGAGCTGGGAAGCCAGACTCCCCAGTGAGCACAGGCTAAAAACCCAGAGCATCACAACCTGATTGCTTCCGAAATGGCACATTCTGCTCTTAAAAATGTTCTTTGCTTAAAGTGTTGTGCAGCACCTCAACTGTGCCCATGCTCGTGTTTCAGCCTGGTGCAGCAGTGCAGCTCTGAAGTGAATTCTTCGCTCATCCCTACCTACCGTGCCTTTTTTTTCAATCACTGAGAGGCTCTTTCATACAATTGGGAATTGCTTTGGAAGAAACTAATGAGATGCCCCCCCAGTCCAGGGGAATGCCAAATGTGCCCCAACTTCCTGTGGAACATCAAGTCCAGACCAGTGCCTGCTCCTTCACATCACATGTGATGTGATGACACCTAATCCAGTCAAAACTAACCCAGAGTAAAACTCCTGACTCTCACAGACTGGAGATGTAGGAGTGTCATCATCAGCTGCTTTGACCTACTCATCCCTCTAGTTGAATGGAATTAATTATTAATATAGAAAGAATCTACACTTTCCCTAACACTCGTATAGGGAAAGACTGGTCACTCCCTTTCCCCCTTGAGTCCCACATCTGATTGATTCTTAAGTGGGCTAGTAAAATAATTTATTTTTATTTTATTTTTGAGATTTACTTTAGAAAATTCACAAGAGCTGATTTGGAGTTATGCCTGTTGTCAGCTTTGCACCACCAAATCTGCTATTTGTTCACAGCAAAAGCAAATCAGTTCCACTCACCGTGGCCAGTTCAATGCCTTAGACCAGTGCTTACCAAATAAGTGACAGGAGAAGTGGAACGAAAACACAGTGACATCCAGTCTCCACCACCCGCTTTCTGTTTGTCTTCCCCAAGCAGAAAAATGCAAAGGGACATACAGTTTGGAGATGCTCATTTTGATGACCAAGGTCTGCCTTGGTTTGGAGATGCCTCCCTCCTCACCCTCTGGTGCACGTTTTAAAATCTAGCAAACACCCAGAAGGCAAAGGCAAGACCTATTCTACAGGAGTCCAGAGCTGGCATCTTCCAGCACCTAAGTGCCAGCTGCCAGATAATTTTGTTTTTATTAGGTTGACAGCTACACATGGGTGGGTGCCAACTTTTGTTCATTATATTTCATATTTTATAGCTTTGGTTTAGGTTTGGAAAGCTGTCGGCATTTGGAACGACAGCAGCCCCTGCCCCTGAGGGACAGTCAAGGCTTTTTTTTTCCCCTTTCCTTTTTAACTTCTCTCTCTTCTGTGACAGCTGCACTTTCTACTGGTGCTTGCTGGCTGTGCTCCCCCTGCCCCCCCAGGGCTCTCTCCTCTCTCACAGCTCTGTGTTTAAGTCACATCACGAGCAATGTTTAGCTTTGCTGCAAGAACGCCACGGCAAACAAACCAAACTCCAACAGATCAGAAAAGCAGCATTTTGATAACCCTCTGCACATGACATTGCAGCCCCAACGAGCTGTCCTTCAAACTGCCCTGCCAGCTGACCCGTGCAGCAGATAGGAATCAGCCCAGGGAGGTTGTTCTCCTCCACAATGGGGCAGCTTCAAAGGAAATATATGAGTTTCAGCAACTTGGCCAACTGTGTCATTCAAAGCTGCAGTGGGGATGTCTCACAAAGGGCCAGCTATCTGCCAGCCTCTGCAGCGCTGATAGGCTGCAGCGTATTTGTAAAGGAATAAAGGGTCCTCACGTTACCTGGGGATTTCTTTCAGCCAGGGAATCCTTTAGTGGTGATTGATTTCACCATTTGACTGTGTAAACCTGCCCAGTGGAGCTCAGGACCGTGACTGTTTCTAAGTGTGAGACATCAATTGGAAAAGAAACATTCACTTGCAGATTTTGTTTGCATTTCTGTATTTTAACTGACAACTACTTACTTTTGAGTAACAAACTATTTGTAAACTAACATAGACTTCACTCTTCGTAAGAACTTTCCGAAGGATAAACCTTACTCTTTACCAGCAATCTGTTTGGGAATACTTGCTCTAAATTTCTTAAGTGAGAATTAAATATTTTGCAAATTTATTTGAGAAAAGTCTTTGACTAGTGGTACTATTTTAAAAAAAAATTTCAGGAAAGTGCATAACTACTGGCTTATGATCCTGTATTTAGAAACCGGATGACCCTTCATGCCACAGTCTGTGAAACTTTATTTTTTCTTCAAATATATTTCACCATTACCCAACTAAAATGAGGAGGGGAATAAAAAATAATCTTAAAAGTGGCAGAGAATAAACAATGAAATCTTTTGCAGCCAGCTCAGTCTAGATTCCCCATTTACTGCCAAGGAGGAATGCTGTCCTGAAGCATGCACTGAAGAAATCTGCAGCTGTCAAGCTGGCTCCTCAAATGCAGCATGTTCGATGTTCTTTCAAAAGAAAGCATTTTTGTGACTCTGAGTGAGGGGACTGAATTTGGAGGGAGAAATCAACAGCATCCACTGGCTGTGACCCTCATTTATTGGTCAGATATGCAGAATCACATTTCCGTGGTTTGTGAACTAGAAATCTGACAAGAGCAATTTGACTCTTGTATTTACATTTCTAGCAGTTTCATCTTGTCATTTGTGGTTTTCTTCAAATTAGAAAACAATTAAATGAAGACTCTGGCAAAGAAGCAGAGCCAGATGTAACAGTTTCTCTTTACTCTTTGTTAATAGCAGCAGCAGCAATGTAATTTAATTCTGTCAGCTCTTCAGCTGCTCAGCAGCTGAGGAGATATGTGAAGGAAGAAAAGGATCATTCTCCTAAGATGTTGGATCAGCATCCAATATTCTATCTGCCAAAAGAGAAGAGGGAAGCCCTTGAACCACGATTCTGCTGGGACTCTGGGAGCATCACCCAAACCACTCCAACCCAACACTGGAGAGGGAAGAGTCATAAGCTCAAATTACCTTATCCTAAAAGTGAACAAATAAGGATCCTTTTATCAAATGAATGATATATATATACACCAGAAAATTGTATGGATTAAAAGGGAATTCTTTCATATTAGTGAAATGTTTGTTCACAGGCAACACTAATGTCATTAGTAAGTCAGATACAGTACTTGAAAAACTATTTTGATTTCCAAAGGTACTTCCACATGTGCCTCAGCCATATGACCTCTCCATGCCAGGCACACAAAATGATAATCCTTTTCTACCTCATTTGCCCTCCACCTATACAGAGCTGCTTGATCACAAATCTCTGAGATCATGAGATAGAGCTTTCCTTGGGACAGAACTCCCAGTGCAAGGGAGCAGACACCAGGACACATACTGAGAAACCTTCTCAGCCTGCAGTCAGTCCTCTTTTTCCCTCATCACTGTGGACAAGTGACACAGAGACAGAAAAACAGTTGAGCACCTGACCCTCTGTTTCTATGGGAGTTGTTTGCATGTCCCTGGCCTGTCATCTGAAAACCAGGAATAACACTATTACCCAGGAAAGTGATGATAGGATGTGCATCAAATATTGACACACTATATTTAATACTAATATTTAATACTACACAGTGAAATTTCTTTATCACTACACAAATATCCAAATTTATAACTCTTCCTGATATTTTTAAAAATACAATAATAGGTTATTGCAGCATTTGTGGGAAGGGAGGCAGTTGCCTGGTATCAGAGATTTAAAACCTGCAAACCCAACAGAGAATTAATCTGAAAGGAAACTGGGTTAAAACATTATCATAGTTACTCTGCCATAGCACAGGCTCCTGCCCCATGAGGGCACTGCCACGCAAACTGCTGATTCTACATTTGTCACACTTGGGTTTCAGCAGCCCCTGGGGCAGGGATGGGTGCGAAATTTAGAGGCTGGAGGAGAGGAAAAAATAATCTTAGAACAATGGGGGAAAACAGCTAAAAAACTACACAATTAAAAACCAATTTAATCAAGAAATCCTCACAGAAGAGCCAATTCTGAGATGTCTGTATGCAGTATCATTTTCTTGAACTATAAATGTCCATAAAAGACTGACATAAGACAGAGAAATTCTTTACAGGACTTGCCTTTTACTCTCTCTCTATACAAAGGGGCAGCACCATTTGTTCATCTCATGAGAACAGAAATCAGGTGCCTATTTGCTGGAGGAAGTAGGGTTTCAGGGTCTGAAGCCACATTTCAGCACTGCCAATGTCCCCAGCCTTATGAAGCTGCTTTCTGCAAAGTCTATAGTGTCATCTTTGCATCTGGATGCATCTGCCTCGGGGAATGCCTCTTCGTATTTTAAAAATGGGCTCTAAAAATTAATTTTTAATACAATTTGGCACTTGAGCTCCAGAAGTGAAGATCAAAGGGCAATCTAAACATTACCCTCAGGTACACAGGCACTTCTCCCATTGAAGTCACCAAAGAATTTGGTCCGCAGTATGTTACTCTTCCTTAGACTAATTAATTTTTACAGACTAATTAGTATGCCACATTGCAGATTTGAACTAAACGCTCCAGTTTCATTTGGTTTGTATTTTCTTGGAAGAGAATTTGCTTGAAATAGTCATATTCTAAACAGTTTATTAGCAACATGAACAAAAGACTCAAAAGCCTTGCAGCACTCATGTTGACCTTAAACAATTGACTATAAACTCTTCTATTACTGAAATTCCCTTTCCTCCCCACAGAAGTGCTGAACTTCCTGTAGTCTCACACAGCAGTGCCAGCTGCCTAGAAACACTTCTAATTAATGTATATTTTTGTGCTGGAGGAAAGAACATGGGTTGTGCTGATCACTCTCTTAAAGATTATAATCCCAGCAGCAAAACAAGCTGCTTGTCTAGATGAGGATCAATGAAAATGCTGTACATTGAGACCGAAGCTGGAGCCTCAAAGCTACAACCTGGGCTGCATGATTTGTGATGATACTGTATTTTAACAGCAACAGAAGCAATAAAGTCACTGTTTAAAGCCTCTGCTCCTATCTCCTGTTGCTCCTGCTTCAGTCATTGAAGCAGAAAGAATGTGCTCCTGCAGACCTGACTCAGTGATGGTTGGTCCTTGTAGATTTTTCTGAACTTCAGTAGTTGGATTTATTTATCCCTGGGACTCTTGCCAAACTGGAACCAGTAAGCCAGGTAAGCTCACTGGTGTTCCAGTTTCAGCAATTCTTTGCTCTGCTCACTTGTCCAAAGGGAAAGAAAAGGGTTTCTTGGAAACTAATCTGGGCATAAAAACAAACAAGACCCAGTCCCCCTCCCCAAATACCTATAACAGGCTTTAGGAAACATATAATTGCTTTCCAAATTAAACTTCCGAGAACACAACTGCTGAATTGTTGTGGGTGTCATTCCCCCAGATATGGTGTGCAAAACAACTCTAGTGTCGGATAGAAGTGATTTTTTTCATTATCCCAAACAGATTCAAGAGCAGAGTCCAGGTAACCTGCACTCGAGATGATCTTATTATCCTCATGAGGAAAATGTCTACAAAACTTTTCATGGAACTGCTAGAAATTAAGCATCAGAAAAAGGAATATAACATCAAATACTAGTTTGGAGTACACTTTTCTCACCTACATCCTATATTGGATTATACAGTTTCTCAGTGCTAAATATACATGCAACAAAATAGAATTCAGGTGAAGTTCTGGTTTACTTTTAGTCTGACCAGCTACAAGACAATACATGCAAGTGAGTTCAGAAAAACTTTGCTTATAAACTAAAATAAATTATCCACGTGTTTTTCTGATGTCTTTGCATTCAAAACCCCAGTAGAGTTTATACATTAATGGATGAAAAATTAGAAGAAAGCCCTACACTTTAATGTGAAACATGTGCTTGGAAATAGTTGGAAACTCAGCACTTACAATTCACAGAAATAATGCACTGAGGAATATTTCTCCATAAAACCAGGACCCCAGTTAAGTGTTTTCAAGAACATCGCTGCCTCCATGAAGATAACCGAGTCCTCATTATTTACAGTCCCTGAAATATTCAAGATTGCTGGTAAGGGGGCGAGCAGGAGGAGGCTGTTATTTGCTTGAGATTTTATTTTCAAGAAGGCAAAGCACTTTTTCTAAAAAAGATTATAAAGGACACTTTGTGGTAGGTGGGGGTTTTTACCTTCTTTTTTTTTTTTTTTTTAGCAGAACTTTTTTTTATACAGTGCCTTGGGAAGCTCACAACAAACATTTCTTCCTTCATATTTTTGTCACTTCTGTTATTTCTATGGAAAGGTATTGTGGGGTTGCTCATATGGGCAAGTTAGTGCTTCAATTACCAGTAAATTTCCAGGAATTCTGGAGAAAAAAAGAATCTTTTGCTTAAGCTAGGGGAGTAAGTCCTGTTGATTCCTACTGTAGTGACCTCTGCCTTGGACCTACAGTTTGTTATGTCACATGGCAAACTTTCCATTTCTAAAAGAGCTCTTGGACTTATTAAGTAACTTTGTAATGGTTTATGTTTCACTCTTTTTCTAACTTTCTTTTTTTCGATTTTAAAGGAAGTGCAGGATGTTTCCCAGTGTCACTGTGCTTGAGAAATATTTTAAAACACATGTGCTGAAGGTCTGGAACCCATAAGAAAAAACAAAGAATAGTTATATTTTCTAGCAATAATAATCCTGTGAGCATTAATCAAGCCTCACAAGTTTCTAGACTGGATTAAGAACCACTGTATGTAGGTCGGTGACACTCTAAATTGTCACAAGGTACTCTCCTATGATGTTGAGGATTTGATAAATAAGAAAGCTCTACTACACTTTCCAGCTGGTTATCTTTGCACTCCCCTTTTACTTCTTCAGTCAAGACTTTTCCCCCAGCACTGACAGGTAATAATAGCTATATTATCCAAATTTTCCCTTTATCAGCCTATCCCACTCCTACATTACTTCAGAGGATGGAAAGCAGAATATATAATGCAGTCTTTCTCTGCTGATGGAATAATATCAGTAGGAATGATAAGAAAGTCGAGTCTGACACACCAACCTCCACCCTTCAAGGCAGGGCTGGAAGAGAGCAACAGAGACAAACTAAGGAAGGTTTTGGGGAAATTCTGATCTTACAGGATCCACTGGAAATGCTGAGAACTCAAAATGAGTCTTTTACAGAGAGTCTTTGCTAACTGCTAAGAATTGCAGGTCTTGTCTCTTAACTAAATAATTTTTTCCAAGCTGTATTATCCCTCACACCACTTTATTCTAGACCTTTTCCTTCTCTCAGCATCCCTCTTCTTCTCTTCCCACTCACCAGCCCCCCTTTAAAGCCTGCTTTGTAGGGATGTTGACCACAAAATTGAAGAATTTGCAACTTTGACTTTGAGAAAACCTACTAATACAAATGGGAAAAAAAAACAAAAAACCAAACCCAAACCAACCACCAAACAAAACCACAACCCTTCAGTTTTGACAACCTAACTCATAAAATGTGAAGCCCTGCAAGACAAAAGGTACCAGAAGGTCTCTGCAGCCATTGGTTCCCATTGATAAATGCCTATTATCCTACCAGCTAGAAGACAGCCCCCATGCTGTCTTCCTCTTTCCATCACTGTTGCATAATACACCTTCATTTCATTTCTGAAAGAAGTTTGTTTACCAAGAGGAAAAGCAAAAAGAATATGTTTTGTCACCTCTATGCTAAACCTATTGTCTCCTTCCTAAAAGCAATCATCTTTAGATATTAAAATGGCATGATCTGGGTATTGCATAGCATTTCTTCTAATCTGCCTGCATTGCCAATTCAGTTCACAGATTGCATTCATTCTCCTTTGAAAAGCTTACATTGTTGAGTCAGAACTTTTCTAAGAAATAGCATTTGCTCACATCAGCCTCACTGACGTGAAGCAAGGACAAAGTCAAGAACAGAGGAGGGGCGTGCTTTGTAAGGGAACTGGAGAATCAGGGCTGGAGCTGGCTATGGCATTTTTTTGAACAATTCAGATTAAAAAGCAGAAATACACCAAAGTTGGTTTTTTTCTTTCCAGTCATGAAATAATAACAGCAAGACAGGCACAGAGCACAAGTCACACTTAAACACAGTGATAGATAACGCACTCCACCATAAAAGGGGAACAAATAAGTCTGAACTTTTCCCAGCTCATGCACCAGTCTGTTTGGGCCTGGTCTGAACTCTGCTTTTCAGACCTACCTCTGAAAGGGGCAACCCCCAAACTTCCAGTCCCAAATGCAAGAGTTTTGGGGTGTTCCATGTTCTCACACAACCTAAATCTCATGAGTCAGTACAAAATGTCAACCTACCCTAGAGGCAAGAAACTGGAAGTAGCTCGCAGCTCACCAATTCCTGTGAACACTGAGAACACTATGAAAGATGTGTGTGTGTGTGTGTATCCAGCCAGCTGAGCTTTCTATGTTGTACGGAATCACTGAGTACAATGACCAAATCCTATCTTTTTCTTGGGTTCTTTACTTTGGACGCACAGAGTAAAATAGTAGAGCATTGTACACAACTTCTTCCAAATCTCCCCTGAGGCAGGTGAACCCTTCCCTGGCTTCATCTTTGTCTGCACTTTGGCATTTAGAATTCCCCCTATGATACAGGCAGACACCTCAGTTCCAGCTCTGTGTTACAGCCTTGCTGGGGAAGCACAGAGCAAGGGCAATGGCTTGAAGGAAGCAATTCAGAAACATCATTCTCTATCAATGCAGGCCACTAATACCAATGTAAAAGATGTCATGCTGCATGGATCACCCATCTAACCCTAGAGAAGGTGTTAACAAAGACACGTTTTTAATTTTGCACACAGCAAGATCATGCAGGGCTCACAAAGCAGCAGAAATGTACCTCTAATTCTTATGTGTATTTCCAGACAAATGATGCAGCTTTCTTTATGACATCAATTTATTTTTCACTTTGCAATTACGTAAAAACAGCAATAACATGGGAAGAGAGATGATGTGACGGATCCTAGTGATGAATTATTCATTGCCCTTCATCTGCTGACTTCACATCAGACAGCTCCCAATGCACCTCGCATAAATCACGGTGGATCTTTTTTGCCACAGCCACTCTAAGATCCTATCGTGTGCTTTTTCACCTAAATACTATAGGATAATGGTCTTCTTTCAAAGAGGGGATGTGCATACATTGATTGGAAAGGAGGTCTGTGTCCTGCAGTCATTGATGTTTGGTGAGGAGGAATATAATGCACTGAAAAAGATCCATCACATGCATAGGCTTTATATAGAGGAGAGGTTATTCTATATACATATAAGTCTAGTGTTAGGTAAGGACTACAAGCATATAATTTAGTATACCTAATGATCAATATCTGATGAACTGTATTACCTCCCAGAGCTGAGTCTCATAGACAGAAATAATGTAAGACATTTGGGGAGAATAGAGAAACTAATTTCATAGTCTCTGTCTTGAATGTGTTTATTCATTTGTTTGCAGTCCCTAGCACTTAATCAGATGAACTTCAATTTCACTTTGGGGCAAAGTGATCAGGGTTTGCTGCACTCAGAATAAAAACTGTGAACTGCAGATGAACATATGAACCTTAATGAACATTCAAAAGAAATTTGGTGCATGCCATGCACTACACTGGTTTCCACACCGGTGAAGGGTTAATCAGTGTGTTTCACTCCTACGCTTCAGGCCCTTGGGCTGGTTAATCATTGCTCACTGTGAACTCTTGAGGGATTTGGATTTTTACTACCCTGCCTGCACCAGGTCTATTGCAGTGGGACCTCTTCTCACATACTCCATAAGTGTTATCCCCTACACTATAGTGAATATAAAACAACATTCTCAAGACATTGCCCTCTTTCATTAGCCAATCTCTTTATCAACAATTTTTTTAACGATGGCTTGACAGGCTGCTATTTTATTTTGCTGCAAACGAACATGGATAAATCTCCTTTTCCCCATTTTCCCTCAAGCTACTTCTGAGACCTTCACAGACCACAAGGGTTTCAGGAACAAACCCAAATTACTGTGTCAGAACAAATTGTGATACCTCAGCTGAGCTACAGCAGCCATCAATATATGAGCTCTTAGCCCTTATGGCAGCTCAAGGTGTTACGGCTTCCCCAAGCCTGGCATGAAAGGTGTTGAGCAGAGTTGACACACAAGCAGTTACAGTAGCTCAGTTGACATGCAATAATACATTAAGTCACATTTAATGTCTCCAAGGCTTAGGTTCCTCTTTTAATTCATGTACTACCTTATGTTGTAGCCTAGAGAACTGCCTACAGCAAAGAGCATCTTTCAACCACTTGGGCAATTTTGTTTTCTACATTGCACTGTAGCATTTCTGTCCACCTGCTCCACTGGTTCTCATTTTCCACATAACATTTGCTTCTCTGAGGCTTTGTATTGGGATTTATTTCTATTACTAGTATTTGTAATGTGGCAACTCCATTCTGTCACCCCGAAAGAAGTACGGACTAAAAAGAGAGTCCCTCCATGGAAGAATTTAGCTACACTCTTGCTTACTTTAATTTGTCTGCCTGTGCCAGAAGTAGGAGGATGTATAAATAACAGGATATCAAAGAACAAGAAGAAAAGCAGCAAACCCTCAATCAGAGCTTTTCTATCACAGACTAACTCATTTCAGGAGAGTCTGGGACAAGCCTAGAAAATAAAGTCTGTTTTACCATATAATTAGTTTATTTTATGATTCAATAGCTCATATATGGCCACAGAAAGGGATATCTCATAAATATATATGAAAAATATATGCAACATCAAGTCAATTGCCAGTATTAGCACACCTTTTCCCTTAGTTTCTTTTTTTCCCAGTAAATAGTAGAAACTGAGATTCAGAGCAAATAAGGGACTTGGGGAGAGGGAGGCTATAGAACCTAGAACTAGGTTCCAGGTCTCTCAAGTCCTAGCCCAAGACATAAATAGAGTGGGAATATTCATGTGTATAAGTATTTGCAGGATCAGAGCCTGCAACTGTAATCCAACTTGGATATAATCCAGCTTGGATGTAATTTAATTTACTCATGAGATCTCAGTTTAAAAATGCTGGTTTCATGAAAATATAACATTACTATTGATTTTTTTTTTTAAGCTGTAAATTGGGCAAATACAGACGTAAATGCAAACCACAAAATACTTGAACAGATGCACAAAGGACCAGTCACCAGACTAAAATCATTGGAAACTTGCTTCCCCCACCCCTTCTTTCTTTCTTTCTTTTTCTGTATTTTATTAACATTTAGAAAAGAAGAAAATATGTATTTCTGACCTCTTTGTTAAAAATATCACAAGATTCATTAAAAGAAGTATTTGAAACCTCAAAACTCTTCTACATTTCAATGAATACCTGAAATCTAATGCCTCTGATTAAGTAGAAAAGGGATGAACTGTTACGTGAAGCTGACAACGATAATTGTGAGCTGAAGAATGGCAAGTTCATTTCAAGTAGCTGGTAATGATTTCATGCAAAGGATTAGAGAGCTGGAGGGGGGCAGCTGAGCTTCAGTTTGTTTATGGACAAAGAGCCAATGGAGGGGTGCAAGGAGCTCCCAGAAACTGCTGGACTCCTGCAGACAGTAGGAGAGATGAATTTTCCGCTCCTGTATAGAAACTTCCTAAGACAAATGCTTCAAACCTGGCTGTTTACCATCAAAGACCTAAATACTAATTTCCAAATTGTTAAAGTGTAAACTATTCTCTTGGATGACATGGGGATTTTTGACTACTCAGAAGCCCTAGCTGCAAAAAGGTCCCCTCCCTCTCATTACAGAATTGCAGCCAAAAGGAAATAAAAACGATTTTTCATTAAAATGTTTCTGTGTAGAATTTCTCTTTCTTGCTCAACAAAAGTAAAAAAAAACATCCAAAACGACAGTTTCAAAAACAGAAAACTGTTCCATTTCTTCTAATCCAAAAGTTCCTCCCAAAAGCATAACCATTGCTTCCGGGAAATTCTGATGAATTACTTTTTCATTAAAAACAGTTTTAATGTAGAATTATTTAACCACCCTTATAATGCACACTTTTATAAAACAAATATATTACATCTAGGAATCCAGATATTAATTTGGAAACCTGACCTGCCTAATCAGGCTTCAAAAATAACCTGGCTTTGTTTCTTAAAATAATTGTATTGACTTTTTCATTTTTCAATATTAAAATATAGCATATTTTAATACTATAGACGGTAAAATGGTACAGCTACTATCAGTTTGAATGGATTGCACTAAAAGAATGCTATCTGCTAAAACCAAAATGCTTCCTTGAATGATTGAAAGATATTGATCAATAAATACATGGATGTTATTGATGCTGTTCTCAGCACGTGCTGAAGGATCCTCTTTGAACTGAGCATGGGTTTATTCTGTAATCAACTTTGCTTTTTCAAACTTTCATCTTTGCAAGAAAAAAACCCCCAAACCAGAAAGAGTCTATTGATACCCCTTAAAACAAAGCAAGGAGGGTGCAGAGCACAGCCCCGGGTTAGAGCCGGCTGTTAAGCACTGCCGAGACATCTGCTTCTCTCTCCGGTGCTCCATGGAGCGCCTTACATGGGGAACTGTATAATTTACAAATCACTCCGGCTGCTTTAGCCTCTTAATATCACTAAATCTCTTTCTCCCTTCCCTTTTCACTCCCTCCCTCTTATTTCCCTGCACTATATTTATATCTGGGAGGCTGCATTCAAGCACTTGGAGATGATGTTTCCTGTGGAAACCTTTGAATTATTTCAACAATTTCACAGCATGTTGCTTTTCTCTCCTGTTCCTTGCTGCCTTGTTCTGGTGATTGGTACTAACAGTAATAGGAAAAACGGTAAAGAAAACAATGCCAAGACCAGCTCTGCCAGAGGAATCCTAACGCCGCACAAGATCTGATTTCAATTAGATCTGCTCGAGGGAAAGAAATACTGCAGCAGGGAATGGATCCTCAGCTGGAGTCAGCCCCTTCAGGCCAGGGCTCCTGCCCACACAGGCAGCAGTGGGCAGCAGGATGTGCCCCACAGACCCTGCTCTCCCCACTTCCAAACCCCTTTGTCCCAGGCTTGTAAACAGCAACAGATTGTTTGATGGAGTCCACTTTGCATAAACACTGCCAACAAACCACACTGTGTCTGAACTCTTTTAATATGTTTAATGTGGATTCCAGAAGCCTAAGTGTGCTCACACACAGATTTAGTAAAATATCTGAAGAAATCCCAAACTGCTGTGTGTGAAGATAACTAATTGTGAGTCCCAAACCTTACCCAAAGAAAAAGTTTTTGTGTTGGGTTGGTTTTTTTAATCCCCTGAATGGAGACTATCATTTCCTGCTTTCTTTTAAATTTTTAATATTGCACTTTTTAAAACTTTCAAACTATTGATTCTTTTGCTGTAAATCCAGAGTCTCCTATGAAAGGTAATGAAGTGAGAGGCAGAATTAAGAACGCCCAGATGTGTTGTAGCACATAAGAACAGTTTACAAGAAAAATGCAAAACTGCCAGCAGACTAGTGACGGGTTAGCTGTCTATATAAATATATTGTGCAGGAAATATATCGCCAAGCATGGCTTCTGGAATTTGGTCTGGGGCATGTAAGCTCAGCTGCTACTGCCTGTGCTGACAAAATGAGAATATACTATTTGTATGATGGTCCAGAGCAGTTTATGCCAATCCTCAGCAAGGAAGTTACAGTTGTTTCTTAAAGCATATGAAGGGCTTTTAATTACACAGAGTGGCTGGCCTTGACCTGGTAAAAGGAAGGAAAAAGACATGGATGATGTTAACCCTGTCTCTTCCTCCTGGGGTTTGCAGCCCAGCACCTGCCCCCTTTTCACCCGCCTTCCCCCCTGTTTTGGGGCAGTAGGGACCTGGGCAGATGAATTTGGATCCCTGAAAAAATCTGCTGCTAAATGGAATTCTTAATTTCCAAGCTTTCCTGTTAATTTCACGAAGCAACTTCTTGTGTAAGTACAATTCTCCATGGGTTGTGTTGGAAGGACCAAGCACTCATTCACACATGTTATTAGGTTGCAACAGAAAGAGTCTGAAATATATGCTACAGAAATATACACATTCCCAGCTTTCCCTTAAATTAAATTTCCTATCCTATTCCTCATGTGGGTATGGTCATTTTTAATTTAAATTTGTTAGAAATAGACATTAATTTTAAGGCGATTTCATAAATCCCATGCCAATGTTATAAAGCAAGCATGTAAATATGTCAGTTTGCAGAAAGCCAGGCTTTTAAAAAAAAAGTATGAAAGAGCGTAACACTGCTGACATTCCCATCATAGGCTGAAATTTCTGTCCAAAGCTGCTTTCTATCTCAGTGGCAAGGAACCATTTCTGAACAGCACAGATAAACAGATATGCAGAACCTCCGGGCCGTTCTTGGCAGTGTGTGCGATCGGCCGCGCACAGGCGGCTCCTGCTGCACAGCTGTCCTGCAGGAGGAGGTCCAGCCTCCACACCTCACACTGTCCAGGCAGGGATGGGGCTGCCACTGCCCACAGAATCACCCACTCCCCAGTCATTTCTCCCTCCCTTACAGCTGCACATCCCTTGTAACCGCAGTGAGGAAGGCAGAGGAGAGAACCAGAAGGGCCACCATGTCCTTCTGGCTGCAGATTTGGGGCTGTCTGGTGGAGTGTCCTCTCCAGAGATTTACCCAGCCATGGTTTAGATCCTTAAGATAACATGGATCTGTCCCTGTCCCAAGGGAAAACTTTGGACAGACTCCTAGAGCTCGAAGCACTCTCCTCCCTGAGTCTGTGCAACAGTGTTGGGAAATGGGGCTGGGCACACTGGGCAACTCTGCAACCTTCTAATGCACAGAGTGAAGGGGTGGGAGCACTTTGCTGGGAAAAAAAGGACATTAAATTCAAGACACGTTGTTCTGCCAGTGCAGAATAAAGTTCTCTACAGGATGGTCTGAGAACACTGAGTGCTTATAACCTCTCTGCACAGGCAGGTCAGGGATGGGGAGCTCATGAAGGGTTGCAGCACAGTAACTGCTGTGACAATGTGAGTGCTCAAACCTGCTCCAGCCTCTCCCATCCCCTACTGTAACTCAGCTCCCCCGTTGGGCAGCACTTGGAAACAAGCAGGCTAAAGAGGCACCACAACATTTCTCCTTTTAAAATTAGGAGAAGTTGAGCTCATCTAGAGAGAGCCCTTCCACTGTCCAGCTTTGGATCCCTTATTTACAGAGCAACATTTATTTCTATTGCCCTCCTCCCTGTTGCTATTTATAACACAGGGAAGCGATGCTCATACAAAATGCCAGGGGAAAGTTTTTCTGGGCTGCTCAGACCCATTGCACAAGGGCCTCTTTGTGTCCCTTACTGAGGGCTTCCCATTTGGGGAAGCTGTAGGTCTGTAAGAAACAACAAAAATTTACAGGAGAATGTGCTTAACATTCTGTTGCAGCCTTTGAAAGCCTTTACGAGAAGCTGAGTATTTGGAGCAGATAAGCCAGCCATGCATAGACTCGGCTGAGATTTCTATCAACATATTACTCTAATTTTCTCCTTTCCTATTGATCTGCAGGGTACCACCTCTTCAAACCCCAGACAAATTGATCCTCTGAGTAACATCTGTGCACACTATTAATCTTTTTCACACATTTGATGTTCCACATTACTGGACACAGGACACACACTATGACTCAAGTGTTAATCAACTAATACCTGAAAATTAGGCTTATGTCTACTGTATAAACATTGACAGACTATCCATCACCTGCCTGAGTGAATAAATGAATTTTGCCTTTGTTGCATGCACGGTAGCACTCTGGCCTGGAATATTTACTGGGCTTGGAGGACAGGACGGTATAGAGAGGGCGGAAAGCATATCCCCACCTACCCCACAGACCAAGTGGCTTCCAATTACAGTAACAGGCTTTTCTTAGTGTATTTTGGAGGAAAAAGAANNAAAAAGGGGGGGGGGACATGGAAATCCATTGGACTGATGGGCACTCCATACATGTCCCAGCCTGCTGTCCAACTTGTGTCCCAGAAGAAAAATAGAAATAGTTAAACTGTCATATGCACCATACACCATACCTGATTTTACTGCATGCTAGCTGAGTGCTGGATATTTGTCTCTGGTGCAAAAGGTCCTGACCTTGCACCACTACCAGACCCCATTTCAGCACTTCCTGACAGTCACAGAGGTACTGTTTGCAATGCAACTCTGGACCTGGCTCTGCCTTTTTTTTTTTTCCTTTTCCTCCCCCCTGTAACCATTGAAACAGATGGTTATTTCTTCCTAGGAGTTGGTAGAGCAATCTGATTGCTATGTCTGATTGTGATCACTGCTGACTCTGACACCCTCCTGGCAGGCTCCTCTCTTCTGTTACGTCAACTTCCATTTAACCAAAAAGAAAGGGGGAACAGAGGACAGGCACAGCTGAAAAGCAGCGAGTTTGGGTCCCCTCTTGAGCCAGGCCAGGCTGCCAGACTGAGCAGATCAATGGCCCCCACCCTCGGCACATGAAAAGGGCCACAAAGATTCTGGCTGAGTTTAATAAAAGGCAGTCAGGGCTTTGCTGCAGCATTGTCTCTGGGTAGGACAAAACTGCTTGAATCATCTTTGTTCGGATTTTTCTTTCTTTTTTTTTTTTTTAAGTGGCTTTCTTGGAAAAGGAAATTTATCCAGGGAGGGTCTCTTGTGACAACTTCCTGAAAGCATCTAAAATATCTGGAAAATTAAATATATGAGGTTATTTGGCAACTAAAAAGTGAAACATTGTATCTACAGAAATTAAGCTGTTGGGTTTTGATGGATGCTTGAAAGCTCTGAGAGAAAAATACCAAAGAAAAAACAACCTTTTCTAGTAACAAAAATAATTTCCTCCTCACCAGGAGAGATTAATTCACTTACATTCCCCTCTCAGGCTGGAATTCTTCATGCTCCATCTTTTTCTAATACTAATTTTTTGGATTTTTTTTCCCCTTTTTTATTTTTTTCCAAAGCCCAGCAGAGGCCCCACAATAAATGGGAAAAGAGCCAGACTGAAAGGGTCCACACTGAGTAAGGGTTGGTGGAAGAACATGTTAGAGCAGGTTGAGCTCCACAGGTCAGAGTAAGTAGCTATAGCTGCTAAACAGGTGAAAGAGATGCAACTCCAGGTCTTTTATGGAGTCGATAATCCCCTCCCTGACTTTGCAAGAACAACATACCCATGTCCTTAACACAGGTACCTCAGGTAAAGCACTAAAGGTGAGTCAAATTGTTTTCTGTCCTTGCTGGCTTTCTCGCTGTACCTCCCCAGGTAAGCACCCCCCTTCCTGTGCTTTGTCTCTTCACTTTGGCATGTTAGTTCAGTCTTCACTGACATCTCCAAACAATATGGGAAAACAAATAATGACAAATAAAAACATCTCAGTAGCAGGTAAAGAATAACAGCAATATTAAAAAGCCTAAAAAACCCCTCAACTGTGAAGAAAACAAAGTACTTTCCTGTTTAAATTGATGTCAACACTTGCACTCCTACAGGATTAAATATTCCATCTAAAATGGCTCCATGAAGACACTACAGGTGCTGCAAATTAAAGTTCTTAGAAGTCCAGAGAATTCACACTCCAGATCAGCTAAATTTGGACATGAGGTACATAAAGGAAGCATCTTATGTAGGTATTGCACATGCAATTACTTAAGAAAACACACGTAGCTTATGTATTTCAGAAAAGCCTAGGAATGATGTCTCAAGTTCCAAAATGCTGCATCTAAAGCAGCTCTGCAGATCCCTAACCTTGTTATCTGCTGCCAGCAGATACTCCTGTTATTTGCTACCTGTCTGCCATGCTCTGGATCAGACAACTCTGCACCTGAGTGCTTTGGTCATTCTTCTGGGAGAGGAGATGTGGAATTGAGCCATTCAAACAGGGCACTGAACTTTTCTTCCCCGTAAAACCAGGGAGGGCTGTCCCTTTTAGGTGGTGGTATGGAAGGAAAACAGTTACATCATCCGTTTTCTTTTTTTTAAAGACAACACTTAGCAGATGAAAAGTATCTGTGTGAATAGGTAAAAGTGCTATTCTGAGGTCCAGAGAGGTGCCTGGGTGGTAGAAAGCCAGAATTAGTCCTGGCATAGCACTATTTGTTAAAGAACAGCTGATAAAACTGGTCAAAACCAGTTACTACAATCCTCTCCAACATACCAAATACAACAGAAGGGGTTTAACTCTCCCCGGGCTGGGAAGCCAAAGGGCACAGCCAGGCTCCTGCACTCCACTGAGAAGCCAAGCATATGAAAACCAGACACCATCCCATTTTAAGCCTGCATCCCTCATCCATCCTAATGCCTGCCCTGATCTGCATTAGGGTTGATTATAAACAAACAGGAAAACATTCTTTAAAATCTACTTAATTGCCTGTACCTCCTCTCCATGCATCCCAGAGAAGAGTTCCTGCTATCAGCTGATGTGGGAGGTGAACCATGAAAAAACAGGTTTCGCTCAAAATAATTCCATTAGGGCCTGAAATGACTGGGTGAAACATGAGTAAGGGAAATCATCGTAGAAACACAGCAGCTGGGCTCCATGACATCACCAGCAGGAACCAAAGGAAACGAGCTTATAAGTTATGCAGAAAAAACTGGGTTTGTTTGTCTGCTTATAGAGTTACAGTTTGCTTTCTGAATGACAAAAATTTAAAAAAAAAAAAGCAAAACTTTGAAAAATTTGGTCTTGATATTTTCCTCTTTTAGGCAAATGGTTTTGCATTTATCAAAGTTGACAAGGAAATCAAATGCCTGAAATCCTTTCTGTTTGCTGTGCATGAAGACGAATTTTTGCAGAAGTAATAGTACTACATGCATCCAACCAAAATACAGTAATGCACAAGCTAAAAAGTTACGATAAAAAAGAGGATGCAGTGGTTAACATCTATATTATTGTTTCTCTTGTTTGTTTGCATGTCTTGACCTTATTGAAGAGCTTATCAGGAGCTAGTTCTTCACAGACATTATGTTTATTGTCAAGGAAAATCAAATAAATGACAAATAACTGCTTTTAGAGTTCAAAGAGCAGAAACAAACCACAAGCCAGGATATTTACTGCCTTGTGTTTAGCTCATTCACTTGTGTCTTACTTGAATGTTTAAGCCAGGGCCCAGAAGACAAATCAGAAATCAAGAAAGCATGGCATACACATAAACCAGGCTCCTAGTTCCTTTGTGCTTGGTAGCATGGACATGTTAAGAGCTTGTTTCAAAGTAGTGAACTTAACTATTTTACAAAAAAATAATTTTCTAAGTAAGGCCATTTCTTACCCTGAAGGGGTAAACAAACATTTTTGATGGATTCTTTTCTCATGAAAACAGAAGAGCTGTGAAGTCAGAGA
This sequence comes from Scytalopus superciliaris, assembly GCA_013400415.1. Lineage (NCBI taxonomy): Eukaryota > Metazoa > Chordata > Aves > Passeriformes > Rhinocryptidae > Scytalopus > Scytalopus superciliaris. Next base: position 1,827,697 of record VXBX01008145.1, on the reverse strand, counting down.
GCTGGGATGAGATTTGCTCAGCTGGAGCCCTCACCTGGGCTCAACCCCTCATCATGAGAAAGAGAAAAGCATCTCCTGAAGCAACCTGTTGTAAGCAAAGTGCACTGCACAGAAGGTGACATGATCACCTTCAGCAGACACAGGTTCCCTCTGGGTTATACATGTCTAGACAACTGCAGTAGAACTTACTTTGGCAAAAACTACAAGAAATTACTTCTACCTTCAGTGTCTCTGTGACATAGCTGACTTGGACATACAGTGATCCTTGTTCCTTGCCACACCTGATTTCCCCCCAGATGGACAGTTCACCCCGTGTTCCTTTCCAGCATGCCCAACCTCGTCTCTGTTTCTGGTTTGGTTCCTGCCTCACACTGTGCCACCCTTATTCCAGTTTACAAGGCTACAGCCTTGAACATGTTATCATAAAAAATTGTCCACTGTAAAGATTTCCTCATTAAAAAAAAAAATAACAAAAACCCAACTCTGTTCACAAATAAATTAAGAATGTGCTTAAATCCCAGTGAAAGCATGGAACATAAGCATGTGCTGAAAGCCTTTCCTGAACAGGGGCCTATTGCCTCCCTTTTCCTAAAACCTATTTTGGTTGAGCTCATATTTCTTGTTGGCAAGAACTGAAAATAAAAATGAAGGAAAAAATTTTTCCCATAAAAGTTCAACTTAATAGACCACTCCAGCATCCTTAATTGCCATATTTTTGTGTATTGATGCAAATAATTATTAATGGACCATTTTAAGAGAAGCGTTATATTTCATATCAAAAATACACAAAATGAGTTAGCACTGTTGTACACCATAATGCTTTGAAAAGTTAATCAACCTAAAGAGTAGGAGTGTAGGAGAATGCTTTGTTTCCAAGTGGAAAATGATTACAATATACTGGGAGTTGTTGTCTTGCCAACTGCCTTTTATTCAACTCTTTTTCTATATGAAATGAATGCCATGAAACATCTTAAAACTGCAAGCAACCTCTTTACTCAAAAAAAAAAAAAAGCAAGGCAGATATTATTTTTTTAAGTGGATGAAGGAATCCACTGATGTAATAAATGTATCCATGTATTCCAAGCATAACTTGGAGCCAGCCTAGTTATAAACTCCTTAAGATCAAGGTTCATCATAAAACTGGGCCCTACCTTTATTTTCGTAATACTAGCGGTTGCCACTAGAATTCCTGAACCCCTTCTTCACACCATCTGGAATGCATACATGAGCCAGTTTATGATGAAAAATATACTGTGCACTAGAGCTGGGCTTTTTTAGGGTAAAAGCAACTACAAAGGCAGTAATGTGCAGGGATTGTACATTTATTTTATTACAAGAACCAATGTGTTCTTTTCCTTTTGGTCTAACCAAGCTGAAGACAGACCAAGCTTTGCAAATGGATATGATGGTATATGTTCAGATTTCTTCTGTGCTATCTGGAAATTTAAAGGACACACCTAATATATTTATCTAATTAATCCTGTTATTGTTTCATTTGTTATATGGAATTTCACTCTGGATCAGCTGTTATGTCCAAGGTTGGTTTATGGCAGATTTTATGTCATATGTCACCCTGATACCTCAGAATTCATCACTTCCATTACAGTTATATTGGCAGAATAGGCAGCTAAATTCACTTTGCTGCAGTTAAAAAGCATTAGCTCTGGTCATCTTAAAAGTTTCCCCATGATTGCCACAACCTGACTCCTGATGTAAGTGCATTTCCATGCTACCTTGTTGCTTTATTTTGGGACAATTTTTAGAGGAATCTTTTGGTCTGGGGGGGGAGGGAAGGTTTAGCAAGAATAATGTGAGAACTACCTTCTTTCTTTTCCTTTTTCAGATTTTCAGCCCAAGTCTACTAACTCTTGCTAAGACCAAAACCAGTAAAGTAAAATAAAATCCTAAATTTCAGATTAGGGCTCTAGATTTAGGGTTTTAGATTAGGTAAGTTCTTACTTGTGTGCTTTACTGAAAGATAATGTGCCAGTTTTAGCAAAGTCAGTGTCCAGACATGATGTGTTGTTCTGCACCTTGAATGAAGGCAAGGTGGATTAAGCATGTGTTTTATATCAGGTACATGCTTCAGTGCTTTCTGGAACAATGAAGGAGTTAAGCCTGTGTTGAATTCCTGGCTTAGGGCTGTTAAGGGCTACTTTTCCCTCCTTCAGCTGAGAAAGGAGATCATCTAGCCACAAACAAGCCTTTCCAATAGAGGCATCTGCTTTATAACTTCTTAGACCAGTGAACAATTACCAGTTTTCTGATTTAGTGAAGTAGCAGAGGAACATTCTCAGTCTTCAGGGCCAGATCCCATAAAGAAAGGCTCTTGTAATAGCACAAAAATGCTGTGAGTTTCACAAATATAAGCATTCATAAGATAAGAGCACCAGACGCTCAGCTGCCTGCACACCCTTCTTTCCTCTCCCTCTCTCAAGGCTCACTCAAGGCATTCACCAACACCACAGTCCAGCAACAAAGAGGTGAAAGGAGCGATGCCACTGAAAAATGTGTACTGCACAGAGTGGATCCACTCATTCCTTTGCCCTTCTCTCATTACTGGGTACCATAGATTTCCTTTCTGTCTTACTCTCATACTAGAGTTTTCTGCTATGAATCTGCCACAAACATCTCATAAACATGAATCATAAAATAAATTCTAAAAACACCTTGGATGCCATTGGGCCAGGTGGACCCCTGACATCCCCCAAAGTGGTTGGCGCATCCATGGTGTGAAGTTTCCTGCAAGTCTCCCATCTCCACTAGTCACTGGCTCCTATTGAACCCAGCCCAGCTCCCGGCCGCTCAGCACAGGAAATCTTTCCCAACAGCAGTCCTATTTTCAACAGTAACTGCCGAAGCCAAGCCAAGGCCATGCACAAAAAGCCCAGTTTACCAGATGAATTCTCACAAAACACAAGTGACGCTATTCAGGATCTCATAAGCTGCAGGTCAGGGAATAAGGTGTTAGGACTCCTAAAGTTTAGCAGGAGGGAGCTGCTTGTCCCCTGGCCATGGGCTGCCTGCAGTACTGCAGGGCTAATTGCTGTGCATTCCTCAGCCATGATGTCACTGGATGCTAACTCTTTCACTCCTATAGATGGAGGGAACTTGTGTGTATCTGAGACACCCAAAAATACATGTGCTGATCCTTAAAAAAAGACTCTTTTACCATATACCTAGCAGAGCCAAACCAAATGAAGCTGAGGTCTCTGTCCAGCATTTGGAAGCCAGTTAAAATAGGAAATCAGTGTTTCTCTAAATACACAGAGTATATTACCTTAGTCATAAAATTGGGGACTTTCAAATCTAATTTGTTCAGCACTAGCGCTGTTGAAGGCTGGGAAGTGTTCCAGAGGAAATCACCTCCACGCAAACAGAGATTAGCAGCTCCCCATTGCAGACATATGGAAATGATTGCCTATAATCTCCGGTAATTGTGGCTGTATTACATTCAAATCCTGTTTTCAATTTTCTTAAACTTCTAGACTGATTGTGTTATTAAATCATGCTGGCTGATGTGTTTAATAAGGACCTATTAAATGTTTATAAAATTAGGGAAATAAATACGGGCTTTTAGTCAGATTGTGTGATGGATCTGGTAACCTATTGTTAAAAGTACTGCTGGTAAAAACGTGTCTAAAAAAAATAGACTAAAAGGCTCCCTTTAAAATAAGAAACCCAGTATTTGATACAGCCTATTTCCAAAATGATCTTTGCAGATGTTTAAAGGGAAAAGAGGACCCCAATTAGAAAGATCCCACTGAGCTGTGGGAAGAAGCACTTCCCCTGCAGGATGATGGATCCTGGTTTTGGACAGTGCCAGGAGAGCACAGAGCCCACGAGTGGCCATGGTGGGGCAGGGTGGTTCCCTGGGCACCTGGATGGCTCCAGCACTGATCCTGTGGCTTCTGGGCCAGCGTGGGGCCAGCTGAGGCCAGGCATTGTCCCTGTCACCTCTGAGTGCCCAGCCCTGCAATGGATGGGCAAGAGCCTCCCATAGCCCCACTCTTCCTTCTCTGCCCAAGAACAATCACCTTAAATAATTAAAGAGCTCCAAGAGACCAGGACAGAAAATTTAGCAAGGCAGAAATTATTTTTCTACAATCCAGGGATGTGTGTCTGATGCAGAAGAGTGGTTAAAGGATTGCTCCGTGCTTCCTCCTCCCTCCCACCACCCTTCTGCTGGTGCCCCTTTCCTACACCGTGCTACCCATAGTCAGACACAAAGCCTTTGTCTCACAATTAGTCAACCCTGAATAGCTCCTTGCACACCCAATGTTGCTTTTTGGAGGCAACTTTCAGTTTTTAAGAGCTACCTCTGTGCTTTCTTCATTCCCTTTTACAATAGCTCTCACCTGGCTGTGGACATGCATGCACCTAACTCGCTTTAACCGCAGCACACATGCTAAAGTAATTTTGTGCTCTGTCTTAAGGGCAAACATGAACCTGTTTTCTCCAGCAAATTAATATTTTATTTTATTCTTTTTGGAGGGAGGGGGTGAAAAGTAAGGGGGATTATAAATTAATTAATTATTGAATTTTTCAGCATAAAATGCACCGCATCATTATCTTTGCATAAACACACCATCTTTTAAAAAATATAACTAGCCCATAACATCATAGTTACAGAATATGATCAAGTAATGAGGAACTTGCATGGTTCACATTAGAGACTTTGAAAGGTTTGAAGAGAATTGGATATAAGGTTAATATTTGGCAGAGCCTTGTAAATAGCCTGATTGTTATTTTATATTGGCTGAAGTATAAAAATCTGTGTTGCGTGCCAGCAAAGCCGAGTGGTGTGGCCAGGTAGTTACATGGCTCTGTTGTTCGCCTGCTTCATGTAGGAATGTTCTTGTTCTCAGTAGGTTATTTTTTGTGTGTCTGCTTATACTCAGCTAAAATAGAGCAAGGACCCAGCATGGCAATTATTTTTACTAAATTTTGTTGGTCTGCCCTCAGGGGACCTTCTCCCAGTTTAATTGTTGAAGGGATTGTTGCCTTCTGGGATTTTATTTCAAAATGTTCTTGTTAGAGTTTGCTTTCTTCACAGAGTAAGGGCTCTTATTTTTTAAAATTTAATCCTTTTTTTTTTTCAGTGCACATAAAAATGCATAAAATGGTGTATCCTGAAATTAATAGAGGTGTTTCTTGTTGCATAGATTTCTAAATTATTTGTCTAAAGATATGCCTAGAATTGATTATATTAAAGGGATATAAATCTTAAGTCCTCCTCCCCCATGCAGGAGGTTTGGAAGTGAATTCAAGCAACCCAACTGCATTTTATAAGTTAAGACAAACATGGGAGAGATCATTTGTCTCTAGCTGTACATGAAATAGCTTATAATAGTTGCAGCTGAGTACATGAAGTATATGTTAGAAGCCCTTTGATATAAATCCCAGCATCGGCCTACAAAGATATTGCATTTATGTCTCTGACAGGATTCACCCATAAATAATAATAGGAGAAAAATCCAAATTTATAAGCTGCTATTTCTGGGTTTATTTTTAATGTGACTGAATATTTGTCCCACTTCTCCAGCAGGCACTACATTAAGCAGAGGGCAGGCAATCTGGTTGGAATCAACAGAAAGAAAACAAAACTGAAATGTCCCTTGTTCAGCCACAACTGGTCAGAGACATGGGACAAGCTTCACGTGAGGGCAGATACCATCCTGCCACATCATTCAAAGCAACTGAGGAGCCACATAACCCATTTTTGCTCTTTTGAAATTAGCCACGGTTTTTGTTTGGGGCAAGCTGTCCCCTTTCTCAAACATATGGTTCTTCCCCCACCGTCTTAAATTATATTTACAGGCTATGAAACCTTTGTGGGCTAAACCTCAGCTCATGTGAATTGGCATCCTCTGCTGAAACCAGCAGAGCGGTGCTGGGGTCTCACTCCCAGCCTCTCTGTGACAGTCTACCTGCTAATTTCTTCTAGAGAAAAGAGCGGATGAGGTCAGACTTTATTCCCCTGCTTCCTCCTTCACTGCTGTTTTTTGCAGTTAATCCAGCATCTGTAATTAATCTCATACCCACTGCCTCCTTCATCTTCTCCCCCTCTCCTTTCTGCACCCTTGGGGAGGTTTGGAAGCAAAGCAAAGCAAGCTAAACACATGCATGCAGGTAGCTAAGTTCACCCTGGATGTCAAAGCACTCTTTTTCCACCCAAAATAAAAACAGTGTGTGGACTGAAACTCTGAAAGGAAAATAAGACCCTCGAGCCTCTAAAAGTAAACTTATCAATTAGGGCATCTGAAAAGCCTGGATATCCACTGTCAGCCCTAATATTAAGAATTTAGCTCACGTATCGGGCCCATTCATTAATTAACTGCAAAGCACAACTGGAACCATCAGCCCAGACCTTTAAAATCGTCCACCTCAGGATGGAAAGCACAAATATTTGCCCATTGCCCCACTCTCACAGTGTGACTGAGTCTTAGGCTTACTGCAAGTTTGGGAGGCCTCAGATGACAGTCCACATCACAGAGCCACTACACGTAATGCAACATAATTTTTCCCAATTAGTTGTCTCTCTTCAGGAAAAGCCTGAGGCAGATGCAGCAGACACATCCCTAGAGAGAGCAGTCCGTCTAGGTAGGCTCGAGATCACTGGCAGATCAGTGAGACTCTGTCTCTATGTGTGTGTATGTATAAAAAGCAGGAATGGGGAGAGCTCACAATAGCACCAGTCTTCAATATTCCCAGCTCTTACAGAAGAAAAAAAATTAGCAAGTCACATTATAATGCAGGATAAACAAAAGTCAAATAGCAGCAGTTTAAAAATTTCTTCATATTTGACNGGGGGGGGGAAGGAAAAGAATTATAAAAAAAACGATTCACCTCCAAAACAGAAAAATTCTCAGTTCAACACTTCCACAAGCTCTTCATTGTTGTTGGTGTCAGAGCATAGTCTAAGGTTGGGGTTAGAATGGGAGCGTTTTTTATAACATGGACATGGCCGCCAGGCTGACCAAGAAGAGTAGTTGGCAACCTATGGAGCAGCAGCACCCTCAGCATGGGCACCTTCACCCTGTTACAGCCTTGGGCACCCAAGACTGTTCCTCATCCTGTCCCAGTTCTTGTGTCTGTAACAAAAGGGTGGAACTAATTTCACACAGGTAGACCATCCCACAGGGTTATTCGGTCCCCACAGTGAACATCCACATGATTCTTTGAACATAAAAATGCCACTTCACTGTCATTCAATCAAAGCCACTTTCTATTCCTCACAGACCATTTCTGTTATTTGCCCCAGATTTCTCAGTTGCTGAAACTGCACAGCAACCAGCAAAGTCAATGGCAATATTTTCACTCCATTTGGCTAACTGGATCATTAGGCTGGCACTGGAAGAGTCTTCCCTTGGCTTGGTGCTGCAGTACTACCCCCTGCCTACCCTTTCACCTGGTTCGTATTAGACAAATTAGAGAGAGGGGAGGAGAGAACCTCTGAAACAAGATAATTCATGGAGATCCCAACCAACAGGTACTGGCCCAGGTCCTCTGCTATGGAATCTTCACTGATTTCAAGGAAATTACCTTTGCGTTGAGGACGAAGTCTGCAGGATGGAGAAAACTGTTGCATGACATGCTGCTCATGGATTCAGATGGTGCTCGATGAAGCTGCCACTTGGCCATGTCCTGAGGGACCACAAGGCTTCCTCAAACAGGGTGTCACTGAGAATAAAAAGTCTGGTGCCTATTCCTAAGTGAAAACCTGGCAGTTCATACAGAAAGAACAACTAAATAGCAAGAACAACTACATTCCCTTGGCAGGAGAAGTTGTGAAAGAGAGTTGCTTTCAGACTGGCTGACAGTGCACGCACAGAGAGAAGAATCTGGTTTTTAAGTAAATGTACTGAGTAGAATCAAGGCTGGGGACAAGATGGGGTCTGTAAGTGCATGAGCGTGGGAAGCAGTGGTATTTGGTGTGGATGTCTTAAAAACTTGCTCAGGCTGTTTGGGGACGGTATGCAGCCCTTTATTGCTTTGGCTCAGCTGTTCTACTGCACAAGTGACAGCTAAAGGCTCTGAAAGAGAGAGGAAGAATGGAAAAGTGAAAGGTGGGGAAGTTTCAAGTTTTATGTCAGAGCAATGTCAGGCTGGAGAAGAGAGAGGAATGATGTAATAGGTGGGGGAGAGAGGGAGAAAGGAGGTTAATGGGGAACTGTAAAATTTCAAATGCAGTGTTTTATTACAGTATTGAAACTGATGCTTACAGTTTAACAATAGGGCTGGCATGGAATAGCTTAGTGGTGTGAGCCAGCAGTGCCAGGAGGATTTATGATTNTCTTTGAACATAAAAATGCCACTTCACTGTCATTCAATCAAAGCCACTTTCTATTCCTCACAGACCATTTCTGTTATTTGCCCCAGATTTCTCAGTTGCTGAAACTGCACAGCAACCAGCAAAGTCAATGGCAATATTTTCACTCCATTTGGCTAACTGGATCATTAGGCTGGCACTGGAAGAGTCTTCCCTTGGCTTGGTGCTGCAGTACTACCCCCTGCCTACCCTTTCACCTGGTTCGTATTAGACAAATTAGAGAGAGGGGAGGAGAGAACCTCTGAAACAAGATAATTCATGGAGATCCCAACCAACAGGTACTGGCCCAGGTCCTCTGCTATGGAATCTTCACTGATTTCAAGGAAATTACCTTTGCGTTGAGGACGAAGTCTGCAGGATGGAGAAAACTGTTGCATGACATGCTGCTCATGGATTCAGATGGTGCTCGATGAAGCTGCCACTTGGCCATGTCCTGAGGGACCACAAGGCTTCCTCAAACAGGGTGTCACTGAGAATAAAAAGTCTGGTGCCTATTCCTAAGTGAAAACCTGGCAGTTCATACAGAAAGAACAACTAAATAGCAAGAACAACTACATTCCCTTGGCAGGAGAAGTTGTGAAAGAGAGTTGCTTTCAGACTGGCTGACAGTGCACGCACAGAGAGAAGAATCTGGTTTTTAAGTAAATGTACTGAGTAGAATCAAGGCTGGGGACAAGATGGGGTCTGTAAGTGCATGAGTGTGGGAAGCAGTGGTATTTGGCATGGATGTCTTAACTTGCTCAGGCTGTTTGGGGACGGTATGCAGCCCTTTATTGCTTTGGCTCAGCTGTTCTACTGCACAAGTGACAGCTAAAGGCTCTGAAAGAGAGAGGAAGAATGGAAAAGTGAAAGGTGGGGAAGTTTCAAGTTTTATGTCAGAGCAATGTCAGGCTGGAGAAGAGAGAGGAATGATGTAATAGGTGGGGGAGAGAGGGAGAAAGGAGGTTAATGGGGAACTGTAAAATTTCAAATGCAGTGTTTTATTACAGTATTGAAACTGATGCTTACAGTTTAACAATAGGGCTGGCATGGAATAGCTTAGTGGTGTGAGCCAGCAGTGCCAGGAGGATTTATGATTTTTTTTTTTATTATTTTTGTTTTAATATTGCAGAAGGAATGCCTCAGTCTTGTTTGGGTTGACAAGCCTCAAGCCTGGTAAACTGGAGTGTGCTTGGAAATGCTAGCCACTGGAAATCTACCTGGGTTTACCGCTCAAGGGGAGGGAATCAGGGCTGTTGGGTATTTAATGGAGCCTGTTGTTTCACTCAGAAGAAAAAGAGGAAAAGTGACAGAGAAAGCAGAAGCAGAGCTACCTGTGGTCAGCCATCAACTGCTTGGGAAGGGACTCCCACTGGAGGTGCCTCTTTGAAAGCAAGGGGTCCTCTCCAGGCTGCCTCTAGCCCATCTTCAAATGACAGAGATGCTGCCAAAAAAGCCTTGTGAGCCCAGACAGGGTGGAGCTGGGCTCTTTATGAATCTGGTTTGTAGCCCAGAGCATTGTACAATAATAAGCAGCCTGTGTGGTCGTGGGAGGTTTTTCTGAGTCTCAGACACAGAGATTGAAATTACTTCCTATGCTGATGGTCAGCACTGGACCTATAATCATGTCAGTCCCATGCATGCACACACACCTCAGGGATGCTCGATGCCAAGGTGAACATGGATAGGACTGCAGGGCATGAAGGAATGCATGACAGGGCAGGGAGCTGCAGAGAAGCTGAAAAAGCCTAAAGATAAGGGAAGCAGGTCAGCATCTTGGGAACATGGGCTTGAAAACAGGCTCAGATAATTCCTGCTTGCACACAGGGTAAAACAGATTGGGGCAGGGCGATCTTGCACTGAACATTTCCACTGCTTGTGAGTTGTAGTAAAACCACCAGCCATCATCCCACTAGCACAGAGCAGCAACGATTCACAGCTCAGTCCCTCCTGCAGACCTAGCCAGCAGCAAGTCCTACCCTGTGCCTCCAGAAAGACCCCCACAGGACAGTATTGACAACCCCCATTCTTCTGCTTCTATTGTAAATAGGAGACCCTTAAAGTTTGAGTAAGCAAAGAGATTAATTCTACCAAAGCACTTGAGACACTGAGTTACAATGCCCAGAAAAATTAAGAATTATACTCTACTAAATCTGGAAAACACTCATAAAAAAAGAAAAGAAGTATCACTATTTAACTCCTATTACGTATCAGAAGGTATATAAATGTATACTTTTCTTTTTTTCAGTGGGAAGATTGTTTGGCAACACCTCCATGACCTGGGGGAATTCAAAGGAGGCAGAGCAGAAGGCTTCTCTCTCCTTTCCCTGCTCTTGCAGAAATGACACAATCCTGAGGTTAAATTCCAGATAAAGAAGCAACCACCTAATCAGAGGATCTCATCAGTTCCTGAACACAAGACAACAGGGAAACTCTTCAGCTGTCTCTGCTGCATCCCACCTTGATCTATTTATAACCTAAAAAATAGACAAATAAATGAAAATGTAAGTCCCATACCATCATAATCATGGTTTCTAGGAGGAGAGAGAAAGATTTTGGTAAGTGGGGTAGCAGGCAAAGGCCTTGAGCACATGTATTTGGTGAAGAGAAGGAAAATAGAACTCCCAGAAGAGATGTGTGGGACCTGAGCCATCTTCCAGAGGTGGCAGAGGGAAGTTCCCTGAGCCTCTGACATCGGGACATCTGTGCACTGCATATAGAAAGAGGCAGATACTGTCTGTAAGGGCTGGCAGGGGATATCGCTGTGAAAGACTCTGTCTGCTTGCCATTAACAAAGCATTTCCCAGGTGCTCACTGGAAATTCGAGTTCTTTAACTTTTAAAATTTTCTCTTTGCTGAACCAGCTGTTACTTTCCTAATAGATCTGTGCATACACAGAAAGTGGCTCCTGCACTCCCAGTCCCTCATAGGAGATGCTGGAGCCTTTTAGCAGCAAGGGAACAAAAGGCTGCAGGGCTCCTGCTCTGAACCAAAGACTCAGCTCCTTCCCTCTTATGCAAAGGCCACATCCTGCCCTAAAGAAAGAGCCTCCTTTGGATGAATTTGGCTCCAGAGCAGTGCCACAATGAAACACCGACCTCAGCGTTGGTCCTAGCAACACAAGCTAAGTGCCCCTTAGTCCTTGTGCAACTCACACCTCAGGCTGAGTCCTGGGGCTCCAGGTGAGGCAGCTGTTCTGCAGCAGCCCTTGAGCCCCAGGACTCCTCCTGTGCCATGGGCAGTACTGTTCCCTCCCTGCCGTGGCAGCAGTGAGAGGTGACGTTCTGCAGAGCAGCTTGCCATTCTCCAGTTTCCCTTAGTGACCAAGCTACATATGTTCAGAAAACTGAATTTATGTCAGCAGCTTGTTGTTCCCAGCCAGAAGATTCAGTCTGATTTGTATATAGCTCTGCATAAATTCCTCGTTAACCTTTACAACCATCTGGAGCGAGAGTCGCTCCTCACATCACAGCGGACTGCGGCAACGGCAACGAGCGTAACCGAAACCACCGGCCTTTACGAGGCTGTGCCAGGCACCTCGCTGGGAGCTGGAGGAGGAGGGCGAAAGGAAAACCCACCTCCACAGGGCCCCTCAGCCAGCACCATCGCTGCCATCTCACCACGTAGCCTGCTCTGAAAGGGAGCACAACCCTGTGCAAAACTCATTGCAGTGCCCTCCCCAGAGGCAAAGGGTTGTTGTTCTTCTCCTTCCATAGCACAAGCCCTCTACCTTCTGTCTCTCTGTTTAAGAACAGGCAGCTGCTTAATGCAAGGCTGCCGAGCCTCCGACGGCAGCCACGCGCTTAATGCTTCAATTTCCACATTTTATTTTATATGTAATTTAAAGCCCATGGTGCCTTAATTGTAAAATAGGCCTTATTAAAATAATAGCTCGAGAAGCAGTGGGGTACCCTGCTCAGCAGATTGAAGCTTTCTATCTTAACTGCTGTTTACAAAGGTTTAAAAGAGAGATACAACCAAAACAGAGCTGTAGAGACATTTCCAATGTGAGCGATGGACCAAAGACCACTGGATAATTAAGCCTCTTTCCCTTTCCTTCCCCTCACCCCGCCATGCTATTGCTCACTCTCTTTAGGTATCCAGAGCGCACCCTTCGCTGCATTTATGATTGATGATGCAGTACAGATACTTCAGTACCAGTAAGCAGTGTGGGGGTTTGATTAATGATGTTGGTGGCACTCCCAGAAGACCAACGGCAAATAATATTGTTATCCAAAAACAACTAACACAGCTAAGAAAACAGCAGAGTCCTATGAGTTTGTAGAAGTCCTTCTTGTCTAAAAATACCATTCTGCTGTCCAAACTCTACTTTCTAGAGAGAACCCCTGGGAGATGGAGGTCATGATCACAAAATTCTGAACTGCCCATAAACTCCCTACATCTTGGTCCATGCAGGGGACAGTTATAATCCCAGTGTAAGTTAGGGGTTCCCTTAGGGCTGCTTTGATTTATGTCATGCCTCAGGTCTCCCAGGTAATGAATGAGCAGGCTCTGACCACTTTGTCACACCTGATCTTCAGAGAGATCGAGAGCAGGCTGGCACAGAATCCTCAGGCAGGAGTGTTTGCTCTGCCCTAGGTACCCCCAACCAATCTTGCCTGAACCACTTCTGGAGGACCAGAGGGCCATGGGGTAACTTACAGCATCACAGTCAACAGCACAGAAACTGCCCCTCGGGTTTGGCACAATAGTTACATTTTGTCCTCAGCTTTCTGTGCTCCAGACACACTGGGGCTTGCGAAGGGCGTCTTTTTCCCCCTCCACTGCCTGTGTTGTACCCGGACCCTCTTGAGTCTGCAAGGCTTGGCAGGATTTCATTGCCTGCTCAAAGGGCATGTGCATTCTTCCCATCCAACTTCAGTCGGATACTGCTACTCTCCTAGACTGAAGGATGAAACAGGAGGCAGAGTGCCCCAGGGTTTGCATGCTGTGGCTTCTGAAGCCTGTCTTCCTGCCAGCATGAGCAGTCAGTGCTCACACTGTAGAGCTGGGTGACTGAGCTTCTCCTGCACTCACAGCAGCCCTACTGACAGTTCTCCTGGTGATGAAAAGGCCTTAAAAAACAAACCAAAACCACACAAAAACCAGCTGTGGCTCTGTGGATGTACTTCAGCAACATCAGCAGACTGGTCCTAGAGTGGTTTCTGCCTGGGATTAAAGGTCCCCTTCACTCATGGACTTTGGGGAATCTTCACCACTATGGATGTCCCTATGTTGCCAATGAAGTACAGGTCTGCCCATGATCCATGCCATATGCCCGTCCCTGTGCTGTCTCCAGTGGAGACAGAGTGGGCAGGGAGCCCAGTTGTCCCCTGGCCTTCCACTGGCATAGTGACACTGCCTGCAGCATCCTGACACCTATTGCAAGGGAGCTCAGACACTTCTTATGCTGAAGCTGCCAGTGGGGAGCATCCCAAAGAGCCCAAACCATGCTGTTCCTGCTCTGAACACACCCCAGCATCAGCACAGTCCTGGACCCCATGCTTCCAAAGCCCTGAAGATGATGGCAGGGGCTCCCATACAGCTTGAGTTGTTTACAGGGAGCTGCATACCCCAGAGAAAACTAGGAGCAGGGCCAGCCCCCAGCCTGCCAAGAAAAGTCCCATCTGGGGGACCAGGCACTGCCAGAAGCTGTAACCAGGCAGAGGCAGCTCAATTACAGCCACTTGCTATGTGGCCGTGCAGAGGTTGGAGGATCTTCTGGCATGTGCCAAAGATCTTGGTGCTGATCTAGAGATAGAGGTGACAGAAAGACACATGCAGCAGCATGGCAGGCTGTGATTTTGGGCAATGGGAGCACAGAGGACTCTCCAAACCCCCCTCTGTCCACCTGCATGCTGCCCACAAAACCCATTCCCCAAGGGCCACTCCCAGCTTTCCAAACCCATCAGCAGATTCACACAGCTGCTATTAAAAAAAAAAAATAATAAAAAACCCACAGGAGAAATAATTCCTTTTTTTCATCTTCTAACAGTAACATTTCCCCTCTCAGCACTCATGTTGGCCAGGGGCCCATGGCTGGATTATTTAGTCTGACTCCTGAAGCAGGAACAGATTTACAATTCAAATTGTCATGAAATGGCAGGGTTAGAAACTTCACCAAACTTTATATTATTGGAAAGAAGAGATTCTTAGACAGGGTCCGTGCTAACTGCCTTTAAAGCTGTGATACCTTTACTGTATAAAGAAGCTACTTTATGCTGTCTTTCAGATGTGTTTAAAATGTATTAGTGCTTTTCTTCACCCTTTGCACCCTGACAGAGAACTAAGGCTCCACAACTTTTAACAAGAGATTTTAAAAACAGTCTGAATAATTTTAAAAATATATTTTAAAAATATTAAAAATACTCTTTTATATTAAAACATAGGACCCATAAGTAGTATATGCTCAAAAAAGAGGAGTAAAGCCTCATCCTTTGCAGGTGGATGCAGATCAGACATGCTGGGACCTGTACTGAAGGTTACTAACGTGATACTTCAGACTCCCACCATTTCCAACCAGCAATCACCTACAGCAAAGAGGAGATGAAGTTTAACATCAGAAGCCAACAAATGCATACCTACATGCTATTTACTATATTTTTACTTATATACTTACAGATTAATATATAACACATCACCAGGCAAGGGTCTTGGTAGAAGTTTGAAAAAGTAATTTCTTTCTTAGAATATAACATGACATTTATAGAAAGTGAAACATTTTCCAAATATATTTGACCTTATTAAAAAATCTTATTTTAGCAAATGTTTCAGATTTTATTAATATTTTTATCATGTGTATATCCCAATTCACTAATGAACCCTGAATTGGATTAGACTATTCTTAAAGGAGAAAACATGGGAAAATATAACTGAAACAGCAAATGAGTCCATTCTGAACTCTGCAAATTGAGAGCAGATCCTAATTTTGAACATCTTCCATAAAATGGCTGTTTGAGGGGGAAAAGAGGAAAAGAATGACTTTTCTTTAACCTACTCTGACCAAGTTTTACTGTAAAACAATATAGCATCACTATGCTGTACCTGGGATCCAAAACAAGTGTGTCTGACTTACAACATCTCTGCAGGAATTATCAGTAATACTATATGTTCCAGTCTCAGATGGTTCTAATCAATCTCTTAGTATCTTACATGTCTATTAAGCTAGAGATGATCGCTTGGACTCTGAACTCTTTCTTTGTAAAATCATCTTGAGTAATATTAAATCATGTTGTTGGAGCCCTGGAATTTCTGGGTTTCATCAACGTTTGCCCTCATTTTTCACATGGCAAAGTTAAGGAAGTATCTGGTAACATTTTAATTCCACGTTATTCAATGTGGCTTGTATAGGTGTGGTGCAATCGAGTCCTACACAGGAAAGGCTGATTTGAAGTCCTGGCAGAGCGATTAGCTGATTCCCCAAAGATATGGATATAAATTTCTCCTAGGCACATCTGCCCTGTCTGCTTTTAATTTTGAAACACCAGCTTTAATTTAGGAACTGTACTGCAAGCTCTCCCCTTTTGTGAACAAGAATGACATAATTTGCTGAGCAAAGACCCAGAGCCAAGCTTTTTTGTCTTGAGTAATCAATGAGTAGTAACCAGCAGACAAATGTTCCTTCACTAATTCTCTTCTGCCTTCACAGGTTATTGCACCGTGTGGATCTCAGCTGAATGGGGAGGCTGGGCTGTGTAGCTCTCCCTCCATCCCAGAGTTGCAGAGATCACCTCCTCTCATATTTTTGACCAACTTTCCTGCAGCAACAGCAGCAGCCAATCACATGGAAAAGTAATATTAGGAAAGTATTTAATGTATTTATAGCTGTCTTCTAATGACATTTACCAGCTGGAAAGGAGGAGGCCTGCCAGCACTGAGTGATCAATCAGCTTTGAGGAACTCCAGCAAGTGCTCTCAGGACCACCAGCAAGCCTTCCTCCAGCCCTGGCTCCATCTTCTCCCTTTCAGCTGCAGATCCTTGGGGCAACTCATGCTGACAGTGTGTTTGCCTGGCCCTTATCACAGTGGGACCTTGAATTTCACTCAGGGCTGAGGCTGCTGCAGCGTACAAATAAATAGTGCTAATTCTTAGATCACAGCGCAGAAATATCTGTTCTACATCAACCAGGCAGTCTATGAGCATGAGACTCATTAGGAACACTCCATATAGTAAATTCAGTGTGCCAATCAGTTGTTTCAGAGGACAAGAGGAGGGACTACTGAAGGCTGTGCTCAGCCACTGTTTGCAGCAGACCTGCATATCTCTCCTTACAACAAAATGCCATCAGGCAAAAGTTCTGGTTGTTCCAGGAAGAGTTACCTGCACTTGGAAAATTGTAAAGATCAACCCATATGGAAAAGATCTTGATTGAAAGGCCCAAGTAAAGCAATTTTCTGCTTCCCAAAAGATGTGGATATAAATAGAACTGTGCCTGAAAATGAGCAGGCAGAAATGAAACAAATGCAAACAGGGAGCAAGTCTTCTAAAGCAAACAAAGATTTTACTATATTTGTTCCCACACGGAGTGTACCAGACCCATCAGCAACACCAGTTCTGTCCCTACCCTGCTGGCCCAGCTCTCGTGGTGTGCGAGGCTGGACGTGGCCATTTTGTGCAGAAAGGATAAGCCATTATTCTGCCAAAGTTCAGGTTGACCTAAAGAGTAATAATTGAGCAGAAGTGCATGTTCCCGTGACCACGTTATCCATGGGAAGCCATGCCCTGCTGCTTCATCCTGAGCATCCATGCACGCTCCTGAAGAGAGTCCCTTGGGAGACACTCCAAAGTTGCTCTCTGAGCATCATGCCAACCTTTTGTTTTAACATCAAGAGGTCTTCAGCCATCTTATCTGTTACTCTAATTGCTCTGACAAGCAGTGGAGATACACGTCATTTAATGAGTAAACCTATAAAATAATCATTTGCTGTCTGTGCGCTTGATGCTCAGAATCTGCTGAAATTTCATGTGGGGAAAAAGCTCCACTGGGCTTGAAAGAATGACTTTTTCATTTCCCCCTTTTTCTCTGAAAGGGAATTTTATAAGCTACTTCATGAGTACAAGTCTCTCAGACTCCAAGTGTCCATCACTATTTTCTATCACCATTTTTCCCTGTACAAATAATATCCAGACTATTCTGGGTCTTGTTTGTACTCATTATTTGAAATTTGGAGTCTAAATTCTTTCTTTTGATAACTGAATTGAAATTCAGATAGGTTTGCAAATGATCACCATGTAGGGGCAGGTAATGATAGTGAGAAGGCAGGAGACTGTTTCACCAGATCTCTGCACTAATATTATTTAAGCAATAGAACTTAAAAATCACATCCCCTTAGAAATACATAACCATGAATGGAGACAACAGGAGGCCAATAGAAATCTGTCATACCAAAAGCTGTGGGATGAAACACCTGGAGGAATGTCCCATGCAAAAGAAATCCCAGATAGTAGAAGCTGCTAAAAAATCTTTTACTGGTTCTGAAAAACATTTCTCAAACATGTAGAGTTTTTGCCTTTTTTTTTTTTTTTTTGAAAGTACATTTCAGGTAATTGAAAAACTAAAAACCTAAAGGGGAAAAATACTTGAGGTTTTGTTTAGCCAGTTTGATTTTAGCTTCTGTGGTTTGGTCTTGCATTAAAATGAAGTATTTAGCTAAATTGTAAAAATAAGCTAAAAATTCCCAGAAACCTGCTTAAGTCCACTTCAACCCCTGTTCTGGAAGTGCATGCACAGACTCTTGGGCAAGAAGTGGCACTGTGTTTTTTTTTTTTGAAGAAACTGACAGACCAGTAGAGTTTTTGCCTTCTCAGAAAGCTTTTCCTATGGACAATTTCCTAATGGTTTTTCAGAGCCCCCATTAGAATTCTTCGGCAAAATACTCGGATAGCACTTGTATATAAAAAAAGCCTAAAATATCTTTTCCTGAATGGTGGCATCAAAATATCAAACAGTAGTATTAGAATAAAGTTATAGGTTTGGGGCAAAAGAAGTTGCAGGAAGAAAACCACAAGACAGTGCAAAGCTCAATGTCTTAATGCATCCCTCTGTGTCAAGGGAGGAGAGCTGAGGGGACCAGTATGTAGGAAATATCACTTCAACTTGAAATTCAGCACATATTACAGAGAAGAAAAGAAGACTCCTGGAGAGACTGAGCATCAACACATGTTTTAAGATTGAATATTTTCCTTCTTTAATTCAGACTAATAAACTTTCAGAAATACCAACATGCTTCCACCACTGGTGCTCTACTGATTCTGCTCAAACTTCTGTAAGGAAATCTTTTATCAGAGTGGTTAAACTAACAAACCACATCAGGGCTTAAGGAGAGTCCTAGAGAAATAGCAAGATGAATTTTTCTGAGCTGCTGAAGCTTAAATGATGAATATGTAGAGATGACAATATGGGTAACAAGAGCAGCTACAATGGCATTATGCAAGGACTGTCATTTTCCCTGTGTTTGTACAGTACCTACAACCAGGGGACTTGACCCAGCTGACTTCCTCTGGAAACCACTGCAATCCAAATAACAAATAAAAATAATGGGATTAAATCTGAATATGTGATATAAGCCATCATGCCGCAGGGCACATACAACCCACCAGCTGCCTGAGGGGAAGGTAGGGAGGAAGAAATTTTCCCCATGGGCAGGTCATCCCATGGCTGCTGTCCCTGAGCTTTCTTGGATCCTTCTCTGAAATGTCTTGTCTTGTACTCTTCACTGTGAGACAGGATACTGAACTAGACGGACAAGCAATCTGATCCACCATGGCAATTCCTATGATCCCATAGAGAGGCTATGAATAATTCAGATTTTCTGCAAAAAATCCCCCACATTTCATGCAAGTTAACTGGTGTCTCCAAGAGAAAGGATCATATAACCTCTTTATAACTGAGTCATCATCACTATTTATGTGTATATTTGACAGTTTATGGGTGCCTCCCTGCACAGGCTGTTAAAATGAGATGTAATTAAAATTACAACTTATCTTTAGTATGTTTAGATGTCACAGAGGGCCCAGTCACAGAAAGCCTTAACCAGAATCTTTGATGGGTCAGCAATAAAAGAACCCTGACTTCTAGTGAACTTGCATGAAACATTATTTCAGTCTCATTCTTACTTGGAAGATCTCATCCTTGCAAAACACACTTAAGACTACACCAAGATACAGTGTCAGCAGGAAGAGTCAAGAGGGGAAGCACTGGAGGGATCCTCTTCAATCAGGGGATTTCTCTCTGGGACTTCAGTTTGGGGCTGAGCAAACCCTTATAGGAGCATCTCTCAACTCTTGAGCTTCATCTTAGGAGTGACCAGCTCTCGGGCCTGTCCACACCAGGCAATAGAGACCCCTATGTTGCTGGAGACCCATGTACCAGATACCCCAGAGCATCTCCTGGCTTCCCCTCATAATGATTTTGAGTCTTCTTGTGTCAGAGCTATTCTCACAGTCCCCTCTTCCCCTTCCTTCCCCACATATTTAATGATGGGGAGAGGGAGCTGCTCAGTACCCATTGCACTCCTCTGTGACCTGCTGCATGGTAGTTGCTCACACTGTCAAGATCTTATTAAAACATCCACCAAAGTATTGGGGGAATGTTTTAATCCCAAACTGCTTCTGAGAAATAAAAGCCTGAAACAATTACAGCAGTTATTCTGAAGTTTGGAACTTCTAAAAGAACAGTGGTATTGGAGCACTTCTGAAAATGTGTCTCAAGGTCACAGTTCTGAGCTAGTTTTGGAGAACTGTATCCAATACAGAATTTCCAGTCTCCAAAGTAAAAAGCAGTGAATAAGTCATGATTTAACAACAGTACTTTGGTAAGGACCAGGCCAAGTGCCTCTTGAGAAGCAATAAATGTAAGTATAAAAACTAGCTGTAGGAAAATGCTCAGCAAAATATAGGAAGAAAAACATTAAGTTCTTCACGGCCTTGAGGAATGGACACCTGCAAAGAAAGAATCTGGTCCATATACAAGGATACCTCGTAAAGACAAATATTTGCCTACAATATACCCATTTATTTGCAGACACAGGATTATCTGCACATACAGACTCTATTTCTTTACTTGCAAGGAACTGAAATTTGATATAAAGTCAGAATGTCGATGAAGAGAATAAGAAAAACTTGTAAAGGCAGTTAATGGAAACTGTATATGTTGGAATAAGGTAATTAGTCCCTGCAGAGTATTACAGGTTAGGGCAAAATGTTAGATAGTGACAAAGGAGAAGGAGGAATGAATACATGGGAATATTCCCCTTTTTCCTAAGTACAAGTCTCAGTCCAGGCAGAAGAAGAAGGGAGGCTGGGACAAAGAGTTCTTGCCTCTTCTTGAAAGCAGGGAACAAGCTAAGAGTGAGAAATTTTAAAGGAGTTCTTACTTTCCTCCTGCATTCGAAGGAGAGCATATGGGGATCTCATTGCAGGTCAATGGGTGTTGCAGAAGATTAGATTGTGTGTATCTTTGAGTATGTACAGCAAAATAATATTTCACCCTCACTATACCAGCCCCTTCAGGGCACTTCTTTTAGTATTTTACATCAGCAGGCTATATCTCAATTAGACTGATGGATATTTATTGCCATTTTCCTTCTTCAAGTCTGAATCTGGCTTGCTTTTACTGAAGTTTAGATATTGTCATTGACTTTAGGTGAATCAGAATCAAATTACCTACTTAAAGTCCCCAAATCACTGTGCACACTCACAAACTACAAGAAGAAAAAAAACACCTTGTAAATTAAGGTCTCAGGAGGAAAGCAGAATGGCTTACACTCAGAGATGACCCCTGAGTCTGTCTCTCTCTGGGTATGCAACATGTCAGTAGCATACATTCAAGACAGATGAAGAGCTTAGAAAGTATAGAAACATGGATTCACATGTGTCAGCTAGTATGTGTAAAAACAGCTGCTTAAAAATAATGTTTAGTGTTTGCGTTTATGCAATGACAGGAAAGGAGTTCAATGTCAAAGTAGCCACATGTGTTACTTTACTCCAAAGCACAGTGTGCTCTGATCCTTAATTCTTACGACGCCTTCTTGAACTGTAAAACCATCCATACACATCTCTCCACACTACCTACCAATAACAAATGGATTTGCTGAGCTAATAACCCTGCCATTTGGGCTGACCTGCATACAACAGCCAAAAAGCCCTCTGGACAAATCCAACAGGCGAGGTTAAACCCCAGTGTGAAAAATACTTGTGTTGTTATAATATTATCCAGCCCTTCCAGTCACACAATACTAATGTCTCAATCTGAAGTGGTAGGAGTCAGTCAAACACAACCTTCTATAACCATCACACCAACATGTGCAATCCAGGGAATCTAGTTTAGATAGTTTCTGCTGCCCGGACTACAAGGCCTTTGTGGATGCATCTTCTATCAGGGCTTGTCAAAGACTGAACATACTGTCAGCAGTTAAATAATATATCTGTATCATCACCATATAAAAAATATAGCCAAAAATATATTCACACAGAGATTGTTGCTTTACTTGTCACTTGGATATTCCTAACTACTTTCTCTCCAGATAGGAATAAAGCTGAACATTCCTCTCAGCTGCATTTCCCTTCCTTACTTTGAGTGTGCACCTACTTGGATTGTTCACTCAACAGAGGAGAGACTGGCTCTGATGCTTGGTGCTTCCAGGAGTGGGCCTTTCTCAGGTGGAATCCTGTTAAAACCATTAATAAGGCAGCTGCTGCTCAAAGTGCAGTTTGGGGACAATGACATTTTGGAACCTAAAGGGGACCTTGGAAGCTTTGCTACAGAGCAGCTATTGAAAAACAAAGTGAAACAACAGAAAACAGGCTGGTGGACAACTCATTCCAAGTGCATTCTAAACTGATTCATGGGGATGGAAACTGGTCTCAGCTGGATTGCTAAATTGCTAGCTAAGAAAAGAAAGTATATACATTTAGTTCATATCAAGACTGTAAGTTACAGGTGTTCTGATCTTCCTCCTTTCACAAGTTGGTTCAATATTTAGCATATGCTGGTAGCATTTTTTTTCCTAAGTCAATGGACTAAAGCAACTATTTTCAGTGTAACATCACAGACTGGAATGGAGGAGCTTGCTGCAGTATTCCATGCTAGACAGCTACTTTTGTCTTTTTCCCTGTTTCTTGCTTAAGAAAACAGTAAAAAGAAAGGAAGAGTGGAAAAAAGAACTACATGAAAGAAAAAAGTAGATAAATGGAAAAGGAAATCTTAAGGTTTTTTTTTTTTTCTTTTCCTATTTTTTTGGAGACTGCTGTATTAAATTAAAGTCATACATAGGTTTCAAAGAAAATCGTATGTCGGTGGAATGGTGAGCCCACCTGACAACGCATGCTAACAGAATTGTAAATGTAAAGGGTAATGCTTGTCACTTCCTGACAGCTCTAAATGGCCTTTTAGTTCAGTACGCAGAGCTGTCATAAAAAAACATAAAAATGCATATGCAGACAGCTGAAACTGCAATGCACATCATTATCTGCAAATGGTATAAGTATCCTGAACAAAGGGCCTTCCAGTTTAAGGACAAGCATAAGACATTTTTCTGCCTCTAGCCTTAAAACAAAGTGCTGTCAAGAAAACAAGATTCTCAGTGCCAGAACTGAGGATTTTCTGTCAATCAGCAAGGTGCTACATTTGTACATATTTTTCTGACCCCAAATATGAGAAGAGCATCCTTAACAGATGTGTATTTAACTTCTGGCAGATACATCTGTTTCTTCTGGGTTTTTTATTTTTTTATATCCTTTTTTGTTTCCCTCCCCCTCAAACACACTGCTGAGCAGAACAGTTTTGTTGTGTACTTATTAGTTCCTTCTATCCTGGCTTTTCCTCCTTGTTTATTTAAAGTGTGGTGGTTTCACCATTACTGTACCAAGATGTTGGAGAACTTTAGGGACTAGTGTTAACCTGGCACGGGAACCATCCAAAAAAGATTCAGATCTGTTCATGACCACTGTGTTAGTCTGGTTATGGCTTAAAAATTTTCAAAGTGGCAAATTCACTTCCAGGGCTGTTTTAAAACACTCAGAAAAGTAACAAATGCTTAGCAAAGACATCAACATCCCCAACAGCATTAAGAATAAACCTGTCCCCTACACCACTCCACAAAGTGTTACTGAAAGTAAGAACCTTGGTGCAGTGTGAGCACTGTGGCTGTTCACTGACCTTGAGTCTGGTCTAGAAAGCTCTCAGCACTCCTGTATTACCATGTGTGCTGATATTTCTGCTCAGGACACCGCTCCAGATAAAGGCTGGGGACTGTAGGCTGCCTGATATGACTCAAGGATCAGGGAGAAAAAAAAAACCTACAGAATGCTCTGCTCTGAGGACAAACAGGCACAAACAAGAACTTCCACTCCAAGCATTACCTTATGAGTACATATACCTTATGAGTAATAAGCATCACCTTATGAGTACATAACAGAGCGGCAAGGCATCAGTTGGGATTCTTTCCCGGTTTCCTTCCTGAACCTCTAATCCAAATCTCATCTACACTGACCACACTCACAAATATCCACCACACCAACCCACAAGCATGTACTGACATGACAGGGGGTAATGGCTTCAAACTGAAGGAATAGGTTTGGATTAAATCTTGGGGGAAAAATCTTTACTGTGAAGGTGGTAAGACCCTAGCACAGGCTGCCCAGAGAAGCTGTGGCTGCCCCACGCCTGGAAGTGTTTGAGAGCAGGTTGGATGGGGCTCTGAGCAAACTGGTCTAGCAGAAGGTGTTCCTGCCCACGGTAGGGAGCTGGAACTAGATAACCTTTAAGGTCCCTTCCAACCCAGGCCATTCTATGACTCTGATTCTACCACTGAGACCTTCGCTAGTAGCTAAGCCGTCCCCTTCCAGAAAATAACCTGCACAAATATTCATTCACCAACACAATCAGTAGACCAAAGGTGGATAACCAGCAAGTGCTTGCACAACAAACCCCAATCTTCTAAGCTGCTGGACAGATAAAGATGCCTCTCTAAATTCTTACCTTGGCCCCAGTTTCACTTATATTCACATGCAGTTACTGCCATGCTCATTAAATTGCATAAACCCTTTTCTGTGGATTGATGTCTCCATCAGATTTTCAACACTTCTTTGCAGTGCTTTTCTTGCTACTCTCCCAGCCCTGGGCTCAGGCAGCACTTTGGGAGCTGTGTATGTAGCACACAGTCTTCCAGCCCTGAACACAACTTACAATACAAGATCTGGTGTGCACAACACATCTCTGATGTATTTTCTCAATATCTTGAATTATCCACTAAATGTCTTATTCCAGTACTCTCCATTTGTAGCATAAAGTATGGGAACATGGGGTTTCAGAACTTCTGAGATCATGGAGGCAAAATATCTCAGTTCACAAGAAAAGCAAGAGAATATATGTCACATAGAAAAATTCCCTATTCATCTCATGGCTTATATTTACAAAGTGCTGCATTTGAATCTGTAAATTTTCCAGCATGAAATTGCCCTGAACAGTTGCTTAATGGGATCTTAATTTTCCTTTAATTAATCACCTTTAGAATTTCTAGCTGTTTCTCCATTAAAACCCACATTTATCATATGTATAATCTTCATTCCTTTCTTCCAAAATTACCCAAAGAAATCATCAAAGGATAGGGCCACAATCCTGAAAATTCATTTCTTTTGTATCTGCAGTAAGATGATAGGGGAAACCACAGTCATCTTGGAAAAATACAGGTTTTCTTTTCTTCCTGAGATTTAAAAGATATGTAGTTTCTGACTGCCTCTCCCTACGTGGTGCTGTTTGAGACATCTGAGGACATCTAAATCTGAAGTTTAGTTCCTGTCTCAATAACTGATTCTAATCCAAGCTCAAGAAAAATAACATCTTAATGCTCACTCAACAGTCTTGCTTCCAAAGCTGCCTCTACAGATGCCTAAATAACTGCAAACAACTCTGCAGTGCATCCTCCCCAGAGTCACGGCTTGCACATGCGCTTTTAAAAAAAGAGCTTTGCAGACTATGTGCAAAGCCCCATCTGGTGATGCCCGACATAACAGTGTGTTTCCACCTAATTACAGTACACTTAAAAAATACACTCTGCATTATTGACACAAAAACATGGGGATATATGTCTGTTTGCTGATAAATTATATTGGACAGAAGAAAAATGTTTTCGACCCCAATGGAGTCAGCTGATGAACCAGACTTCCTACAGGGGTGGGAGAAATGAACAGAAAAAGTGGTTTTAGGATGGATATCTGTACCTTTGTGAGAGAGATGCACAACATGCCAATTTGGAGACCAAAATGACCTACATCACCATAATACAAGCAGACACTAGGCAAAAGCATCATCAGTTTCCCTGCACACCTGGCCTTAGGACACATGCCCTTTCCCGATGGATGCCTCACCCAGCCACTCCTTTTAAGCGTAACTTCTGTATTGCCATGTTTTTACAGTGACACTGTCAAATAGGGCAGC
Source organism: Scytalopus superciliaris (assembly GCA_013400415.1). NCBI lineage: Eukaryota > Metazoa > Chordata > Aves > Passeriformes > Rhinocryptidae > Scytalopus > Scytalopus superciliaris. The sequence continues at coordinate 1,801,948 of VXBX01008145.1, read as the reverse complement.
AAGAATCCAGGACTAATACCTACAGCTGAGCTACAGCAGCCAAAATACACCAATGTTTTTTCCACAGTGATATTGAGCTGGATTTGAACACGCATCTTCCAGACAAAAGCTTCTATATCCCATTATCATGACCTGTGCCAGCCCGGCCTCCCTCTCAATCTGTTCCCTTTAAATTTACAAGGAAGGAAATAACAAGAAAGAAGGACACTCTTTTATTACATTTTTTCAAATAAAATGTCTGTGCTTTCCCTGGATGGTACCAGCCCGATTTATACAAGGTGAATTTGACCTTCAAGAGGCAGAACATCTGGGAATGACAATTAAAGCCATCTGCACCCAAGGCAAGCAGGTTGCTCGCTATCCACTCCGTTCTGTCGCCTTCAGAACATAGAGGAGGGGGGGTAATCTCAAGACAGCCATCCCCTTTTTATTGACTGTCTCCTGTGCTTTCAGAGATGTGAAAATACACAGAGCCTGACTGCACTCCTTCCCAAGGATGGTATGAAAACTCCAGCAATGCTCCTGAAGATTTGTGATTTGGGTTCTGTGGGGATGGTATTACCCAGACCCATATTTTCTTTCATAATTAATCCAGCCATCTCACATCTCACCAGCTGGAATTGGCTTGTCTGAAACAGGCTCTCATGTCTCCTCTATGTGTCTTTTACCAGCCATCTGAGTCCAGAAGGAGTCAAACCAAAGGTCATTCAACTCTCTGTTCCTAGAGATGATGATTTAAGCTCCAGCTCTATTTAAGAAGGCTGAAGATGTTGAAGATAATATGAAACACTGGTAGAACTCCAAATCACCATTCTCTGTAAGACTTTAGGGCAGCTGGGTGTTGCCCTAGTTTGTAAATGTTCCACTAGTTGCTGCAATAGGGTAACTTACAACTCCCTAAAATGCAGTTTTGAGGATTTGATATCAAACCAAATACTGTTGAGACCCATCATGCTGATTATCACTGTCGCAGTTTTTTCATATGCTCTTCTGCTTACCTGTACCATCTGATTTCCTGTTTCATACTTTGCTGGTGAGCTCTTTAGGACAGAAGGATTTTGCTAGCAGAGCAGGCTTTTCCTTTCCAACCCAAAATGCTACAGCAATGCAGGTGAGAGAAGTAATTAAGGCACTAGCTGTGCCATCTAGATACTAGTACAAAGGATCACATTCACTTTTGGACAGGCAGCATAGTGTTAGTGACTCCTTTGGATATCCAGACCTGGGTGGAATTTCAAAAGCAAGGGGTAAATATAAAGCCAGAGGATGGGGGGAAAAAACCTCAAGTAATCCAGAACGGGAATTTTTTTTCTGTGGTATTTGGAGTATTATGATTTTCATATTCTCTTTGTATATTTTTTTTCTGCCTATTTAAGAGCTCCCTGTGTGCCACCTATCGGCCCAACCCACACTCAATCCTTCTTCAGACAAAAACAGTGGTGGAGGAGTGCAGGGCCAGACAACAGGACATGAAAGGTCAGAGATCACGTACAGCAAAACTGTCCAGAAAACAGGGAAAGGAAGTGTATTTTTCTAGGCAGGTCTAGTCAACTGCAGCCCAAAGGGCAGTCACACCCTCTGCTTCAAACTATGGGTGTGACTCAGATAAACCAGCAACATGAAATTACACCAGCAGAAAGACATTTTAGAAAATATTCCACACCATGGATGACATATTCAAGTATTATGCCTTTAGAGATTTAACCCTGCCTTCTTTGAGTGAGAAACCAGACACTTGGAGAATTAACCGAGATTATATTGACAGGTCTTGGTTCCACAACAATTCCCTTTGTATGTGGCCCATAAACATCTTTCTTTCCAGTGTCAGTCATACATTCGTTTTCTACCACAATAATTCTCTGCTAAGATCCCATTCCCATAATAGAAAGAGGGAGAAAAAAATTGAGTGACACCTCAAACAGTGTTTGATAGTCTAACAACAATTTCTAACTTCAAAGACTATCTACATAAAAGTTGAAGACTTTTGCTACAAAAACCAAACCACTGGGAAATCATTTTCCATCTGACATCAATTCCCCAGCTACTAGAATGAAGGATTTAACTAAAAGTATAACTTTTACTAGAGATTCTTTAACATTTTAATCTATGCCATGAGAAAGTATGTACATAGACAGGTTATATTGCATCAGAATCCAAGAATGGGGTGTAAGAGAACCCCACAAAACAAGGAGGACTGACCTTCATGGCCAGCTGATAACCCCTCAGATACATGACTGAGTTACAGTGGTTTAATAGATTAGGGGATGCACTGGGGGATTTGACTGATAAACCCCAAATCTTTATGGACACAAACGCAAAAGGTACAACCAAGAACTCTCCCAACCCCCAAAATTATTGTCCTAAAGAAAGGAAATTAATTTTTCAGAGCTGAATCATTACAGCAGATCACTCCTAATGCATTGAACCACTGAAGTATGCAGGTTTACAAATCATGTATTCTTGGTACTGGCAAGCAAAGATCTGCAAGGTTTGATGGTGGGGCATTTTCCCTTCCCAGAAACACTAGTTAAAAAAATACTGTTATAGAAGACTTTGAGGGGTTTTTCTTTTTTTCTTTTTTTTTTTTTTTAAAACCTGCTTTCATTTCTAGCTGAAGGGAAGATTGCATGTCTAAGACATCAAGTTGTGACCTTGCAGTGAATTAAATGGGTGAGCATGTTAAAAGGCTTGTAAATGTATCTGGACCTTTTTTTTCTCACCATCTGTTTCATACTTGATATCTTGATAGATAGTTCAGCTTATTACCCACCACTAACGTCATCTCTCTGCTGAAGCCTTGTTATTTGAAATATGGGGTCTCTCCTTTGTGTAGCAGTGACTAAGTAGATTGGAACCCATTTAAATTTGTTTTAAATGCACTAAATTGGTAACATGCAGTGTTGCTGCATACCAGTTTCTAAGTTACATAGTAAAAGTTTAAACGATTAAACCAATTTAATGTAAGAACCAGGCACTCTGTATGGCTGAGAACAGTCAGGCTTTCCAGTGAAATGTTTGCCTGGTAGTTCACATTGTGCAGAGGTATGCAGATGCTTTTGCCAGGAGAAAGTGAAATAATTGATGCAGCTCAAAATGACCTTGATCTTAAAGTCATTACCTCATTTCTTGAAATATCAGAAAATACAATGACAGAAGCAAGGGCCTGAGTGACTACCATGACTTTTACTTTGTCCTGAGTATCAGTGTGACATGGGTACATGCCAACAATAAATCATTTTCCTGGAACACACAACAGTAAGAAGCTGGGGTCATGTTTTCAAGCTGGCTTTTTTTTTTTTTCTGTGTGTCTGTTGGTTCTGTGTCTCTGCAGACTTTACATGACGTCCTCTTGTCTGCCTACATCTGTTTTATAGATTAATGGTACCTGTAACTGCTCAGCTGAAAGGTAAAATAATGGCAAGGGTGATGAAACCACAAGCTACATGACATAGGAGGGTGACTCATGGGTCAGGAATGAATTCCTGCCTTTCACCACTGGCAAAGCCTTCTATTTCTACCAAAGCATGGGAAAGCAGTGACAATACACACCTGGTGATGCACAGCAATCCACAAGGTCCACCTGTTTTGTCAGATTTCCAAAAGCTGCCATAGGGCTGGTTATGCCACACCACAGCAAGTCTCTGGGGTGCTTTGACTCAACTGACCCAGAGCCCAGCAGGGGCAAAGAACTTTTTGATTACGAGATTTTCTTCTGGGTTACCAAGGTTAGTTGTACTTGCTGGAGATGCACTGAAGTGAGGGGCTGGCAGGATCCAACTCCTTCCCACACAGCTCCCTGGTTTTTCTTTTTTTCCCTTTCTAGTGGGGCAAGTTGATCCTGCAACCTCTATTCTTCCCTGACATAGCAATAAAGACATATTACGCTTTACTAGCATGACAAAACATCAGTTTCCCACCCAAAGTGTGGGATCATTGTCATGCCTACACTGACGAGCTTTCTACACTTTCCCTTTGAACAGGAACATGCACAGAGGAGCTGGGAATACACTGGCCCAAAGAAGAGAGAGAAGACATTTGAAATGCAGTGAACTAAAAGTTGTACGACAAACATAACTGCAACCAAACACCACCTGCCAAGTGTTAAGAGACTTGATTCATGCTACAAAATGTCACACCAAGCAGCTTTGATGCAGCCAGCTGTCACAGGCAAACCATTCTGCATCTAAAGATGATGGGTTTCATGACTTTGCCATGGAGAGGAGCTTCTTCAGAAACAGTACAAGAACCAGAGCTAAATGCAGGCTGCTACTTGTGCGATAAACACACATGCCATGGTCATAAGGAGTGGAAACAGGGAAGCAGCTCCAGCAGTTTGGGTGGAATTTTACCAGATGCAAGACAGCCCATGGCTCCGGGAGGCAAAGCACTATTGGCACATCGTGATTTTGTCTTTTCATGTCTGACCTTCCTGTGTTTCCCTGTCTATAGTCCATCAGGGCTAGTGCTGAGAAGGAAAGTATCTGCAACAGCAGTGATGTAAAGCTTTCAGAGCTCTCATTCACCACTGATACAGAAATATATTTCCTTAAATTTAACAGATAAATCCACATCAAGGTGTTACAAACACTTCTGTCGCAAAAGATGGTTCGATGTTGGCAGGATACCTACATCCTGTACATCATATGCAGTCAAACTTGATTTCTCTCAAGCTCTGCCTGCAACCATTTTCATTTAATTTTTATGTAAACAACAGCTCTAGCAGTGGCAACAGGACCTCACCAAAAAACCAGAGGTTCTGTTTCCCAAACCAAACACACTCCAGATCTTCCAGCTCCAACTCAGGTTTGAGCACAGATCTGGATTTACTCACAGAGTTCAATTTGGAATCCAATTTCATAATCAATTCTTCCTTGTTTAAATCAATGCTGCTGATATAATGCATCAGAGAACCTATCCCCTTGATGGAGGATTTTTAAAAGCTGTATTTTATGGCTATGTCATCACCAGGCATTCGTGGATTTAAAACACTTGTGAAATAGGATTTTCTGGTAAAATCTTGTGTGGTCCATTAAACATACAATACAGAGGAAATACTTGATTATGCTTACACACTTCTCTCTGTTTCTGGTAATATTCCAAATGAATGCAGCTTTGCCACGTGGTTATCCATTCCTAAGATGGTTTCTGAAGTTTGCAGTTTTACTGTTCTGCCTCACAGCTGTCAAGTTACCTGGAACTACATTAGCTTAGAGTCAGTCCCTGCAGATATTTTGTATTTGCCCATGATATTACCATTAAAGCGAATTTCCCAGGAATTCCATTCAAATGCCTGAAACATACTGCATATATGCATGCTTTTGCAGCACTCCCATATGCATGTTGTTTTCTTGTGTGCTGTACACAAAGCACATGTGGAACCTGTAAGCATAACAAACAGGATCATTAACTGAAAAATTAATTATGCTCACACAAACCATGTGAATTTGCAGTATTAGTTCTACTAGAACTCAGCACAGTGTATCCATAATTGAATCTTTTCTTGAAATCTCAGTATGGGAATCCAGCACTTCCCTAGCAGCACCAAAAGTGTCATTTTTCTAAGCATCTGTACAAAAAAAATGAGGCTGTCCACACACATGAAGTGATACACACATTCCTGTACTCCGTGCTGCATTACAAAGCACAGCTCCTTAGCATATGGCATTGTACCAAAGGAAAATATTCTACAGGCCATCAACTGCAACATATAGAGCTTAATATAAAAAATACCTTTTAAGATTAAAAGAATAGTTATAAACAATAAATAAATAAAAGTAGCACTCAAAAAATAAAAATATCCCCATTTTAGTGGACTGAGTCCCCTGCATTTTTGTTTCCAAGCTGACCTAACCGTTGACTCGTGGATTTGCCATTCCTTATTAGCAAGGTAACTTTTCTTAAAAAGGGATACTTTGCATACATTTGAATCAGAGCTCAGAATTGTTACCTGTCTGATATATTGAACAGCACAAAGGGACAGTGCCTTGAAAGCTGGGAATGGAAACAAAACTCAGCTCATCTAACACAGTTCCACAGGACAGCAAGGAATCCCATTTTGAAGTGCTTAGTAAATCCATCAAACAGCCAATACACCACAAAAATGAAATCAACAGAACCAGAAAGTCCAGAAACTTAGCAGAGCAAAGGCAAGGAGCAAGACACAGCCCAAGTACTACCAACATACAGCAAATGTTCTGCACAGAACACTGGCCTGTACCATCATTTTCACAAATTCAAACACATTCAACAATATCTACTCTTAAATGTATATCACGCTTTCTTCAGACATCATATTCCATTCAAAGAACTTTAATAGAACATTAACAAAACACCTTTTCTTAACATCCATCACAGAGAGACATCCAGAAACACAGCAAGGAAATCATGAAGCAATTTAGAGCAAGAAACAAATACAAATAATGTAGTCTCTGGAAATTATGGGCATGAAAGAAAGAAAACAAGATTCCAACTTTCAAAGTACAATTCATTCTACCACAATCACTGATAAAAATCACTGGGATAAGTGAAAAATATTAAAATAAATGTTCTCAAAATTCAAAATAAAAATTTGACTTTAAAATAATGTTCTAGTTGCTTTTTCTTACTGTTTTCCCCAAAGAATGACAAATGTAATAAAATACAATCTCCTACCCACACCAAAATAATGTTTGGCTGAGCTCTATTTTTGGTGCAAATATTTCTCTGTTGAGACAGCTCACTCATGTCCTCATCAGAGTCTTGGAAGCATTTTCTGGCTTTATTGCATATTCACTGTGTCAGTAAATCACATAACATGTACACCACAAATTAACATCTGAAAAATTGGGAAAGTCATCCCTATTTAAAAAAGTTGTTGCAAAGCTCAGTTTAACCACTAATTATTTTGTTTAAAGTTATTGGAATGAAAGATGTTTACAGCTACACATGCTTTTTGTAATCAGTAGTAGCTCAAAACTACACACATAAGTAATGATCTCAAGCAGTTGAGTCCAATCTGAGTTAAGTGAGTGCAGCACAGAGAAAAGTTCTAGCAGATTCCCGTGGGAATGGAAAGATTTTGCATTCAGAAGAAAGGAAATCCAAATCCTCATTTGCCCTTACTCCATAACAAACCCCACCCAGGTTCCACATCTGCCAAAGCACACCCTGCTCGTATCATACAACCATCCAGTAAAAGATTACACCACAACTCTGACAATGCAAAGACAGACAAAAGTTTAAAATTATTATTGGAATTACCTGGTTTTACTGACACTGATAGGTTTAAATCCCCAGGGGACAGGTTGTATCATTAGCAGAGAAGGTAAGGAAGATAAAACAGAGGCAATTACTCAGTACTTCATAATAACCTGAAATAGAATTCCCTGAAGCACTTGTGTTTGCCTGACATAACTTATAGGCCAGTGCTTAAGATAGAAGATACACACGTATTTTCTTCTGTTCCCCTGGAAAATTGGGTGTTCCTTTGGATGTATGGAAGAAAGGAGTCACTGGCCACCCCTGAGCATAAGTAGTGCTGATGCAGGGAGCTCTCAAGCATGAAGTCAGGGTGCCCATTGCACACCCACTCAGCCACATCAGCAATAGCAAGTCCACCCAGAGTCCATTTGTTACCCCCAAGTGAGTTGAGTTTCCTGACGTGAATAGCAAGTCAATCAGGAGAAGTCATTAGAGACCTAAAAGGTGTAACTTACTCCAAAGAGACTTGTCTCTAGGTTGCCACTATGATTAACAAACAGAAAATAAACTCATCTATCTGTGGTCTGTTTAGAGCAGGGATTGTGCTAAGGTGCTCTGAATTGTCTTCTTGGAGAGCTCTTCTCTGCAGACCTCAGCCTCCAGATAGGCACCACAGCCTGGGCTCCTCTTTGCAAAAAAAGAAAATAATAAAACAAACCCAAACTTGCTTAATTTTCATGCCCATGACCCTTGGATGTGTGTTGGACAAGGTGGGTTGAGGGGCAGCCTTGTGATGCCTGCAGGGTCCTTACCAAGTCCAGTTGTCATAATCTTCAAGGAGGGGGGGAAAAAGGCTTTTTCCCTTTTGTGCCCAGACATGTGCAGGTCCTGGCATCTCTGCAGGCTCACAATAGAAGACCTGTCTTATTCATGCTGCAAAAGATCTGGAACCTGACACTTCTCTTGGGCACTCAGTCCTAACCTGCAGGATTTGTCTCTGACACTCTCAAGACAAGTGTCAGCAGGTGATGAACTTTGTATTCTTTCACTCCTGCAGCTTCAGAGCCTGAATCTCTTGTTTCTGTAGAATTTATAAATGGTAAATGTCAAGCCCTTTGTGTTTTTTTTCAGAGCTGTAGTTCTTGTGTCAGAAAAATAAAGGAAAGATGAACAATACTCTGCTTTCCTCCATCTTGTGTTTTGCAAATTCTTGCACTGGAGAAATATAGCCATATTTATTGGTGTACAGTAAGCACAAATAATAATGTGCAGGAGGGAAGGCTCCAACACTTCATTGTGGCAACCTCCTGGCTTTGCCCACTGAGCTGGGTGCATCTGACAGCAACACATGTGATATTGTAACCACACACCTTGCAGGGCTTAATGGTATTAGGTAACTATTGTTAACTTTTACTATGATTTTAGTAATTTGGTTAATTAGTTCCACCTCATGAGCCAAAGGTCTCATAATGGCACTTTGCAGGATGTTCATTAGCTGAGCAGATTTCTTTCTCAGGTCAGGGCATCTCTAGCAAGGGCTCTGTGGTCACTGTCTAAGGATTATGGCAATGGAAATGGTGATGAAAATTGGACTCTAAGCCTGCCCTCTGAGTGAACTAAGAGCTCACACTGGTCTAACATGACTAGACAAAGCTGAGATTTAGAACAGCCTTGGCTAAAGCAAAGCAAATTATTGAGCATGAACGGTTTAGCCCTTGCACCCATTTCTGAATCACTCACATCTTGTTCTGCAGATTGACCCTGATAACAACTTAATGCAAACATATTTCAACTACAGTGACCTGTGAACCACTTACTTTGACTCTGCCTTTGTCAGCTCTGCCTTTGATTACTCCTTACAGTCCCAGTTAAGAGCACTCAACTCCAAACACACACCTACAGCTCAGTTATTTCAATAACTAGGGAGAAACCCAAACCTGATCATCACAGGCTTTCAACAGAGCATAAGCACATCCTTAAAGGCTTGTCTGATTCTGGATCACCTCATTACTGAAGTTATACAGCACAGGTTTTTCTTTCCCTAGTGAATTACTCACACTGAATGACATGAGTGCCCACTGTGCCAGAGCCACATCTCATCTCCCTTTGTGGACTCCAAGTTCCACCCTCCTGCAGCCTGGCCAGGGAAAAGGCCAGCCCCAAACACCAACCCTCTTCTCTCCTCATACAACAACAGGCTTTCTCATGAAAACACCTCATTTGCACGGAAGCCTGTTAGAAGAACAAGAAAGGAACAGAAATATGATCACATCACTTATTCTTGTGAACCAACACTTCTACTGGCACATCTACTGCTGCTCTAAGCAGCTGCCATATAGTGGTTTTGTAAGCAATTTCATATTAAACCAGGAGGCTGAAGACCTCATAACTGATCACAGCTAACATAGCTCATACATTTTCCTGGAGACAATAGGACACTGCTATCCCTAGTCCAGGGCATCATGATGGTAGAAACAATATCATTTTTTCCAAGTTCTCCTTCATACTCCCTTCTAAAAAAGAGTGATTCCTCAAAGTGGTGTACCTGCTATGCATGTGTTAATACCAGCTTAGGTTTCATTATGACTAATGTCATTATAGTGGATTCCAAATGAATTATTCATTATTGGCTCTTTCTTTCCATGCCTTTGACATTTGACATGTTTTCCACATTGCCTACAAAATGTCTGTGGTAGGAAAATGCTCATAGGTGTCCTTGGCAGCTAGAGGCTGAAAACATAACTGTTGTGCTTTACATCCAATGAGGAGAGCTTAAAATTTTAGGATAAAATCTTTTGCTTCTCACAATTGGTCTCCTTTAAGTCAATATAAAATAGGCTGGATGGAGGCAGATAAACCTATCTTGGTTCTTCAAGTGAGATAGTTGGTGCTACTTTAAAATAAGAGCAAATACCATCTTCATTACTGTACATCACAAGTCAAAGAAAACGTCTCATGCTCCTTAAAAAAAAAAAATCAGAAAAATTCAAAAAGTCCAACACTCTTTAAAGTCTCTTCATTTTTCTGGACTTCAGACTGAAATTTCCAAGGCCAGAGAAAGCATTCCATAATTCCTCATATCTTTCTTCAGCCCGTGATTAGCTTTTCTAAGTAAGGAAACCCTTGGGAGGCAGATGTGCTACTGAAATTAGTGGGACCTGAAGTTAGTCAGAACCTGAAGGATACCATGCCACAGCACAGCCACCAGAGCAGAGATAATGAGCACCTTAGCCAGGCTACCACCATCTCCTCCTATTCTTAACACAGCTCAATGCATTCTTTCACTTGTGGTTCTTGTACACTACTGTTGGAGGCTTTTCCCAAGCAAGCGAACATAGTACAGCCTGATATATAACATCATCCAGGGTTTTCCTCACCAAACAGTTGAGCTTAAAGGAACTAACACTGCACAAGAAACTTGGCAATTGGAGACTCACAGATTTCTTATATGGCTACACTAAGATTTTTTTTTTTCTTTTAGACTATTCACACCTAAAAAAAAAAACCCTCACAACCTTTGTGTCTAATATGAATTAAAACCCCTGTTCCTCTCACTGTGCTCCAGAATGTGCCTTTTTGTGCTCTCCAGGGGACACAGGCACATACTAGAAAGGTTGGACCAGGTCATGCCAAAGGCCCATCCAACATCCTGTCTTTGGAAATGGATAGTAATAGGCATTTTGAGAGAAAGCTTATAAGAAGTGATGCAAGTATGAAATTCTCAATATCTTCTCCATTTCAAGCAATTTGTGGTTTAAGGACTTCCTGAGCTGTAGCCTACATCTGCGTCATCTCATTTAATAGCCCTTTAGAGACCTTTGCTTCCACTCACTTGCTTAGCTGCTTCTTGAGCTGGAGATATCTACAACATCCTGTGGCAACAAGCTCCACAATTTAATTATGCATTGTGTGAAAAAGTAGATTCTGTTTGTTTACAGCCAGTTGCACAATCATTCATTTGGTACTGCTCAGAGTTATGAGAAATGGCTTATAATCATTCCCAACAATCCTTTTTCCATATCACTGCTTATTTTAGACAGGCAAGGGATAGACAATACTGGAAAGGACTGAAATTGCAAATTGCAAACAAATGTGAAAAGATTTACAAAAAAGATTAGAGTGGGGGAAGTTACTTCATATATGATAAATATATAAATGAACTATTAATATTTTCATGCATATTTCTTGAAGCTGTATAAATGTGAGAAAATATTAGTCACTTTTTTTTTTTTTGCTGTGATGTTATCTTAGGAACACCAAAAACAAGTTACTCTTATCTTCAATACTATTTTCATTGAAACAAATATCCTTATTCTACAGGGCACTCATTTTGTACAAGTAGCAATACTGGAAATAATGTTAATTAAAGTTAAAGTGGAGTTTCCTTCCTAATAGTTAAAGCATTCTCGGTTGCTTTTCCAACCAGACACCATACTGAAGTATTCATGCTGTTCCCTTGCTGTAAGTATCACAGCAATGTTATCTAAATAAAAAAGCAACAATGAAAAAGTTTTTAATAGAGACCCACTGTATGATTACTAGCTGTTGGTACTTGATGTAAAATATCTGACTTACAAAAGCACTTTGGCATGTTTTTGGACAAGCCTTATCAATAGCTGTAATGAGAAATGGCTAACAAAGGACTTTCTGTACAAACAGCAAATGAGATGCTTGCAGACAGAAGGGAATTTATTCTGAAGGGGAAAGAATGAAGCCTAGTGTTCTCATTCACTGGCCCTTCACCTAAAGTTGTTTGATTGTTGTGCGTGTGTGTCTTAAGTACCACGAAGAACAGCATATGCTATTACAAGGATGTCCTATTTCATCTGACTTTTGTTCCCCATAACCAAGCACCATTGTCATTATCAGATGGCAGAAGTAAACCAGTGATAAAAACCTGGTATTCGTTTTCTGAAATAGTCTCTAGAAAAGCCTACTTTCCACATAAGTCAAAGCTGGAGATGTAATATTGTCAGGACAGGGTTAGTTTCCAAAACATTAACTCTAGTAAATGAATACACAGGTATAAATAATTTCTTCACTTAATTGTAATTTATAAGAATCCAGTTTTCACTTTTAAAAAAGTCTGCATTAAACAAGGTTAGAAAAAGAAGACTGATGTCAACACTGGAACAGTGATCACCAGGGAGTGACAGCTTCTTTATCTGGAAAGTAAAGAGACTGAATTCAGCTCACTACAGAAGGGCTGCTTGTGCCAAACATGAGGCTCCCCTAACTCTGGATGTTCCTGTTACAGCCCCTTCCCACCTCACAGAGTGCCTCCAAAAATTCACACCACATCTTGAAAAACCACCAAGGAAGGCAGAAACTGAGCATTTCAATTCAAAGTGAATTCACACCCACTGAAAGATTCTCAATTTTCACCTGGCACTGAGGAGCTGCTTTCTCATAGCAGCATAAGTCAAGTTCCTGCACTGTCCTTCAAAGGTACATGTACATTTAATATCCAGCACTGAGCCCAGCCTTGCTCCAGCTCTCTCCCCACTGACACTGGAGAAGTCTTTCCCTTTTAGTCCAGAGGCCTTCATGTGATCTCTGCCCTCTCTCAGTGACTAAATAATTTTGGTGGTCTGCACAGAGGCAGTTGCAGGAAGAAATGAGTGGTACTACAACATTATGGAGCTGCTTCTCACTTTCATTTTTGTGGGAAAAAGAAATAAGCAAGAACCAGCAAAATCCCTGCTAAATCCGCCCTCAAAGGGAGATGTGAAACCAATTAGCAGGCTGGCCCAGTACCCATAAAGTTGCTGTCTACACCATGAAATGTTATAAAACAAAACAGAACACAAAAGAAAAAGGAGGGGAGAAAAAAAAATCAATAAAGAACAGGCCATGCCAAACAATAAGCCTGCAGGTGTGCTTGCAAGGTGCAAATACAATATGAATAGTGGCACTTTTAGAAAACCAGCTATGACCGAGATGAAACAGAGCAGAACAGAAATGCAGAAGCAAGTGAGGATGCATTTTCAAAATATGTCAAGATTTATTCTGTTCCTAAAAGAACGAGACAGTTAATCCACCCTGTTGGCAGGTGCATGATAGTAGGCGATTCCTTGCAACAACCTCTGTAACTATTCTCATTATATTATTCTCCAGATGGGGATAGCAGTAAAGGAAGCAGAGGCAGAGGATAGAGCTGGGGAGACCATTTGCCTTGCTTGCAATGTAACTCATCATGCAAAAACAAAGGGCCACTCAAACAGAATTTCTTGAGTGGGGATGACACACAGCATTGCTTTGGGTATCTCTGCAGACACCAGCATCTGCAATGCATCTCTGCACATTACAGGTACCTCATTTTGGGCAGGGGTGAGATAATGGCAGGCTTTGCTGCATTTGAACAATGACTGACTCAAGTAGGAAATTTGGTGACCTGGCTAAAGGATGGAGGATGCATTTCCCAAAGAATTTATAATTAGGAGTTCAAAGTGCTGTTGGCCTTCTAAATAACTACACCCTTCTCTTCCCTCAAAATTCAGTTTTCTGCAAAAGTTCCTAAGGGAAAAAATAAAAGCAGGTTTTACGAATTAAAATATTTCATTTGTTTCAATCAGTTACCAATTAGTTCCCACAGAATGCTAAGAAATTTAAGAGAAATTATATTTCAAATTAAGAAAGTGTTGTGTGTGTGTCAGTAAGTTGTTTTTAACATTGTTGAAATTCCTCCACCCTGTTTTACCCTGTAAACAAAGTTGACTCATTTCCAGAAGGTTCAGCAGCACTGAAAGACACATTCACAGCTGGTGGAATATGGTTTCTTCAACTTTTCTCTAGCCAGATCTTGTCATCCATGGCAGGATAAACTGGTCACATCTGCTGACCTCCTAAGACAGTGTGGCTGCTGTGAGTAATTCTGGGTTTTCCCATGCAGTGAATAATTCCTACCAAGCATCACCATCCCAAAGCCTGTTGTTACCACCTACCAACCGTGGAGGGGGAAGTAAAGAATAAGACTGTTTTCTGTTTTCAAATAATGGAAAAAAACAACTATGCTAAACAGGAAAAAAAAAAGCCATCTCCCACACTGACCCTGCAGAACAGACTTTGTGCTGCTTGTTCTGGAGTGCTGGATCCCTGGAGACTGGAAAATTCATCCTTATTTATTTATTTAAATTAAAAATCCTAGCTGTGACCTTAGAGGTGTATGTTTATTATCAGCTCCAATGCACTTGTCACAGCTTTGGCTGGAAGGGAAGCCAGGGGAGGATTTAAAAATAATAATAATCCAAGAAATTTCTCCATTTCAAATGTCATTGGTTTTTGTTTCTAATTAGAATACAGTTTGTCTTTCAGATTCCAAAGCCTTTGGATTAGTGGTTTTAAGCATGATGTCATTTTCCTGTCTATATGACCACAGCATAGCCTTACTCTGAGTGTTTGGTAATAACAGACAAAATAACCGTGGAAACCTACATGCAATTCCGCAGGATCTGAATTAGTGCCACACCATTACCAGGCAGTTCAGGAGCAGATGGGCAGGACCTCTACAAGGGGATCTGTCTATTCAGTCTTATCTTTTCCAGAAAAGGAGTCTTGGCCAAAAAAATCCCAGAAGACCCTACTCAGCAGCTTACACAGTTACCTGTTTCAAGTACCCATTATATACATATGTAAATTGCAGCTTGTTTGTCTTTAAAATAAAACAGGCAGAAAAAGAATTAGTGGACCAGATTTAGTCCACTTATAGCTACATTATTCTAGAGCCAAATTTCATCCATATGTGAATTGTAACCCTACAGAGACTTCAAGTATGAGCAATTTCTGGTTTGCCATCTCCCTTTCCCCCCCACCAAATCCACTCCTGCTTCCCTTGCAGAGTAAACAAGACCACTGGTATGTGGCATTTGTGTCAGAATTAGCATTGCAAATGTTTTCAGTAGCCTTAACAATATAATTCAAATTATTAAAGATAGTTTTTAGTCATATTATTTAAGAACAGTTTTCAACCATCAGAATCTCACCTAAGAGAGTGAACACCAAACTGGAATGAGATGACAAAGGACAATGTGATAGTGAAAAGGTAATTGGGCTCCAAGAACAAGCCAGCAACCCTTCTGTAAACTGATAACATGAATTTGGATTTTTCCAAGTGTTTGAGTGTTTTCGCACATCCCATTATTGATGGATTTGCTGCTTGTGCCAGCAACTGGCTTAACAGCAGTGGCTTTGGAGATGATTGGTTTTCTTATGGATATATTTCAAAGAGCCTCTCAGGTAGCCTTGTGCTTTTGAATTAACTGTCATATGTACTCAAAAATCTATCCTTAGTTGTCCCTTCTGATCCTGAGCTGTGACTTTGGATCATACTGGTCTTCTCTTGCATGGTCAGAACTGCACTGAAACAACCACCTGTGGAGGAGCCCTGGGATAATGAACATTGCTGGGGTAGTGACAAGTTATCTCCCTTCAGCTCCCCTGAACAGAACCAAATGGACACCAGGTGAGAAAACAGGCAGGCTGGACCATCAGAAACATGAAACCACCCTGCCCCTCTCTCCCCCTTCCCAGAAGTCAAGGCACACGTGCAACCTGCATGTAGAACGGTTCAGTTATTATTTGAAGAACATCCCAAAAAAACCATCTCACTGACCCTCCCTCAAGCCTCCATGCCAAACCCATTCATACTGAAATGATAATAGTTGACAGGAATTGGTTTAGTTTGGCTGAAAAGGAGGCATCTTAAGGAAAAAATATGGTTTTGGAGGCCCACCCAAAAATGCAAAGGCTGGACTCTGTCTGAGAGCAGAACTTGGCCTCCTGTCTCCACTCCCACAAAAAATGCTTGTAAATGTTATGCTCTTTGGACTGTATTTTTTTTCCCCCCTGCATTAAAAACTGAGTGAATTTAGTGCTTATAAAACCAAAGGGCTGATAGCAACTGGCTAGAACCAGATGTTAGGAAGACTGGAGCATATCAAACAAACAGATCGTGCACATATAACTATTCAGAAGTATGTAGCTGCATTACTTATTCTCAGTCAGATTATCAAACAGACTGATTTCTGAGTATAAAAACATTATGATCAAACCTCAGCACTTGGGAAGAAAGGGCTGGGGTGAGGGGCAGGAAGGGGGAGGGAAAGGAACACAGAGATGCCTGTAGATATCCACATCTATAGATTAAGAATATACATATCTTCTCTCCCCCATGCTCTGCAGCTCTGTCCTTCCCTGCTGACCCAACCACCAGTGCATGACAAGCCCAGCAGGGACAGATGTAATGCTCAGTTACATCTGTAACCAAGCAAGTTGCTCAGCCTTTGGAGAATGAGTGTCCCAGTGTGGGGGACAAGATGACCTCCCAGGACATCCAGCCTCACATTCTCCTGATGTGGAGCCATACGGACTGCTTTAGCCACTACCATTCAGGTTGCACACAAATCCAAACACTTTTAGCAGGACTTATACCAGAAATATGTGCCTGGAGAGCCAGTATTCCTTTCAACAAGGCATGGAAGGTAACTGGTGCAATCTGCGAGTAAACCCTACGGAAACACAAGCCTGTGTAGCTGGCTCCCTTAAGGGATTTGAGCTGTTAGTTTTAATGGCTTGAACATTTTTTTGTTTTTGTTTTTTTTTTTTCCAACAAAAACTGGATCAGTTTTCTTGACTTAGAGTGAAATGTTTCCGTTTATAGCTTGAGATTTCTGCTAAAAGATTTAAACAACCTTAAAGGCTCCTCCTCTGCTCCCACATCCCCAGCTCCATTTGGTGCATCCCCAGTTGGCTTTATTCAAACATCAAGGCCTCCCAAAGCTCAGTGTTGGCCTTTCAGGCTCCCCTTAATACCACCGCCCTCCTCGCTGCACAAGTTTCCAGAGCATTTATCTACCAGCAGGGACTCGTTCTGTGCTGGTGCTAATGAAGCCCTTCCTGAGCCTTTTTCCAGCACTGCCTCACTGCCAGCCAGTCTCTGCTGACCATCAACCAACAACATAAAGCCCAACACAGCCACAAGTCAGTTTCTTGTTTAGTGCAAATTTTACCTTGGATTTCCATTTCACAGGCTTGGAGACCAGAAGGAGCTATCACATCCCTCACTCAAGGTTTTGCACCCCACAGAGCCTTTAGTGCACCCCCATAGAATGTAAGCAGCAGCACAACATCCACCACCAGTGGGTTATGACTGCAAGGGGAGACTGAGTGCCAGCAACACCTTAAGCCCCAATCAGGGCAGAGATTCAGCAGGTGAGATCTCCCTTCTTGGGGGATCCTACTCTGTGAGCTATACTGCATGCTACATCCTTAAGGACATCAACTAACTTCCTTCCCAACTAGATCCAAAAGTCACTTCAGTATATGTGGAACTTCAGAGTTTCTGCTCCTACTGTATATCAGACCAGCAGACACCATTCCTGAGGGCCACCCCTCCCTCAGGTGCACACTCAGGACACCATCACAGTTTTCCTATTTCTTTTCAGGCCACAACCACATATCACAAGGACTTATGTGACTTCACTGAAGTTCAGTTTAACAACACACCACTCACCTTATTTATCTTCTTTGTCCAAATCATGGAAAGGCTGAGATCTGTATGTTCTTTAGTCATCTCTATAGCATGGATCTGGGATCACAGGTTGCCATTACGAGGTAGAGCCTGGGATGAGAGGAGACGGGAAGTTAACAGTAACATTGATGACTGTGGTGGCGGTGCAATTTTAATCCAGTGACTCAAGTTTGGCAAACAGAAAAGCTGCAACATATTAAACTGTGAAGAGTTTACAAGAGCTGAACCTCTGAAAAATAGCTCTGAGAAATTATTCCTTAAAGCAGGCAAGCAAGAGCATCCTGAACAGAACCAGGAGAATATTGTTTTCACAGGAAACACTCTGTGGGTGTGTTATAAGCTCTGTTCTTTGGCCTGTCACCACATAATTTCTGCACTTCTTATATTTCTCTCTTTTCTCATTCTCAAACACTGTCCTGTGATACAGCAGAAGTGCATTTACAACTGAAATTACAAAAGTGGTCCATTATGTTTTCTAAGGTAGTAAAAAGGCTGCAGTTTGTCACAGCTGTCTAGAGTCCCAAACGCCTACAACTGGCAGACCTGATCCCTTTTCCTCTCCCCTGGCCCAGGCTGAATCTGCATATGTGTGCACACAGATTAAAGCTATGTACAAACAGCTCTTTTAATGTTCTCTCCGGGGTGGATGGGGGGGATGGCGAGAAAAAGAAAGAAATGGTGTTTCAGGGAAGCAAGAGGTCAGAGCATTCCTAAGCACTTATTTCAGAACAGCTCTGCTACAGCTGCTGCTTCCTGGCTTCCCACAGTGGCCACACCACCTTTCCTATCTCACAGGGCAGTGGGAGTATGGTGAGTCATCTCAAGGGGTCTCTTTCCAGAGATGAAAAGTCGTAGCACGTTCAGCAGGAAAGTTGCAAAAAGACAGGAGAGGAGAAGCAGGCCCTCAGGGTAGAGCCAAGACCAGAAGCCCTGGAAGACCCAGCCCTGTATTGTTCCAAGTCAAGCCTTTCCCTTGAAGTCCTCCCAAATTCACCACTCCCTTACCTCTTCTGCAGTTTTCCCAAGGAAAGAGGAATTTAGTGTCAACAGGTATGGATAACTCTCAGGCACCTCTCAGCACTCATGGTATATCCAAGCAGAAGTGAAAATTCACCACCAAAGGAATAATCTCTAAGCAGCACACCTCAGTCAATGTCCCTCCTCTCCTCCTCCCAAAACCTTTATAGGCTCAGGTCCCACAGGTGCGCCTCTTTCAGCCTAACGAGGTCGTTGTTAAAAGTAGTGAGAAAGCCCAGGCCACGCCCTGCTTCAATTAATTATGTTAATTGTATTTTCCCTGTGTCAGGTGTGTTGAGGACTGCACAGCTGTAGCACATCTCCAATAATGGGGAGGGTCATCCAGGGTGTTACTGGTTTGTTTCCATCTCATCAGAAATCACCAAGCAAAAGAGCCTGGAGGAAAGCTTATATGAAGCATAGGTCCCATGGCTGTTTGGAAGCTCTTGTTTTGCTCTGGGTTCATAACCCTCCCCTTCAGAAATGGTTGTAGGAGGCTCAGGTTATGATCAGATGAAGCTCCCACAACTAAAATCTCAGAATCCCTCTTTCAAAATCAGATGGGAAAAGGCAGATCTCAGGGTTCAGCTGGCAGGACTCATGTCAGAGAACAAATGATTTCCTGTAAGGCCCTTTCAGCCTCAGGTACAGCCCCACTTCTGCAGGTGGGGCACCAGTGTTCGTCTTAAAAACAAGGCAGGGACTTGCATGGGTGAGGGAAATTTCAATTTACTCACTGCAAATGCTGGGCTGTGGGAAGGTCTGGATTTAGGCTTGAATATCAGTGTGATGCAGTATTAAATCATCCACATCAGTCTAATTAACACCTTCTACACTATAAGAGAAGACAAAGCAGTTTTATGTCATTAACTCAGGCTAAATGGGCTACATTAGAGCCTGGGTAGGCAAAGCTAAAGGTGGTACTGCTGGTGTGGGCAAAATTTAAGTGTTTTCATGGAGTCTAAGCTGCCTCAGCTGTATCAACCTCAGTGAGCAGAACACTTTTTTTTTTTTTTTTCCCCTGTGGAAGAATTGAGGGTCTCATCTGATGACAATAATTTGAAATCCCACTCAGTTGCTGGACATGGGGCAGCTTATCACACCATAGCTGAGAGGAAAAATAAACAACGAGCAAGCTCTGCAGAGCAGAGTGGGGATCCTCTCTCTGTTAGGCCTGGGAGAGCCTCAAGATGGAAGTCTACTCTCATTTGAGGCCTTTGGGTGCTTGTACAGTATAAATATTTACTAATAACACAGAGAGAGTGAGAGCGGGAGAATAGTCATTTTTCTCAGTGGCTTAGGGTTAAGTACAGGGCAATGGCATCTTAAATCCAGATGTTCTCCTTTTGGGATTTGCCCACGAGGCATATTCTCATGAGATTTCCCTGGCGTTTTGATTTGGATAGTAGCAAGCACTTTTAGCCCAATGATATCATGAGCAGATGACTCAAAATGTTCAAGGATTTTCTTTGTAAATTCCAGCAGTTTATTTTATGACTAATGCGGGGAAGAAACTTTTGCAGATTTCATCTTCCCATCCTTCTGTGTTTCTATTTTCAGTTAGTTTTAAAGGATTCTGAACTTGGCCTGCTAGCAGAAGATTTATTTAAATTTATATATTATATATAAATTCAAATATTGTGTGCACATGGGTGGTGGGGAAGCTGTTCCCAAGGTACTGGTGAAATGACACATCCTCATGGAGACAGAGAATGTAGATGTTGGGGGCTGCTCCTTTGGGAGAGTAAAATAAAATAAACACAGGAACACCCTTCCCATTGCAATTGTAGCAGGGCATGATATTTAATGCCATTTTAGCACCTGTGCTTGAAAAGAATGTCTCGATAGTTACACTCCTTGCACCTCTGGGCAAAACAGTGCCCAGATCCTTTATATAAATGCCCTGAATGTGATGGGGGAGGGTGGATTTGTACATAAAGATTCCCACCATCCACCAGCTGTGAGGGCAGGAGCCAGGAGGATATTTAAACACCAAGCAAACAGTGGACACCAGAACCAGGGCAAATAAATACGGGAAATTCATTGGAGGTGAAGCTGGGCTGACTTGACCAATGCAGTCGCACAACATCATCAATTCAAAGCTTGCACAGGGGTGATTTTTCTCTCTGTCCAATTCACTAAGGACTTGCACGCTACTTTGGTGGATTTTCTGCACAATTACAGATTATTGCCATGGTAACAGATGCATCACATGACAACTTTGTTACCTCAGAGACAAGAAACAGCTGCTTAAAGAAACAGCCATCCTCCAGGAATGGGGATATTTATTTTCCTTTTTTTTTTTTTTATCTCTGTTGGCTTTCCAGTGTTTTAGGAGCCTTTGCTGGTTTTCTCATGGATTAAACTTCCATCATTTGGGTAGTTAAAAATGTTTCAGTGCATCAACTGAAAGTTATTTTCTCCCACATCATATTTTTGCCTGTTACTAGAAATGCAGCATATGTTTGAAGCAAAAAAAAATAGAGTTCCTGTAATTTTGGGACAAACCAAATGGCTTTTTTCCTCCCTCAACAGCATCTCTTTCTAATACTACCATTTTGCTTTTATTAAGTTAAAGAGCATTGAGGCATTTCTAATAATATTATTTGAGAGAAATCCCAGATCCCCTGAAGTTAATGCTACTTTGCCATTGGTTTGAGGGACGCCAGAAGTTCTCTTGCAGGCCATATTTTGCAGAGAGAAACTCAAGGCCCTCCCTGCTGCAGGTACCTCCAGAGCACCAGCCACATGTTAGTGAGTTTAACTGGCCAGGGAAACCCAAGAGCTGATGTATTCTTGTGTAGTTCTGTAATTATTCTTTACATTTACAGAAAAAAGAACTTGAGAGATGTCATTATTGCTACTTCAGTTTTTAGGCAATTTTAAGGTAAGAAACCTCTTAAAAAGCTTCACCAAGTAAGCCAGCCAGTTTGGATTTTTAATTCCAATTGCCAATTTATCTTAATTTTTCATGCACGAGGTATAACAACCCTCTCAATTTTTTACCCCTGTTTTACAACCTGCTCTCCCATTGGATGTTAACTAATGGTCATTCACATGCTGCACCAGACACCAATGGCACAAATCACTGTCCCCAGCCCAATGCTCAGCCCTGGCCCCGCAGCATCTCCGGACCTATCCCATGCATCCCAACCTTCCCCATCCCGTGCATCCCAGCCTTCCCCAGAGACCTGCAGCTGCCTCAAAGTCACCCCACTCCCTGGTCCCCAGTGGTGTTAATTAAGGACCTGCCGGCTCCCAGGCTGGAGCTCAGACAGTCAGACCACTTCAGCCCACAGCGAATGTCTGATTAATTAAAGGCTTATAATTAACCTTCATGGCTGGAATTTCCCAAAGACCTTCATGGGCTGAGGTACACAAATCCCATCGACCTCAATGGGAGGCTGGGACCAAATTGCTTTCATCCCTCACTGGGGATCCCCCCGCACACCAGCAAAGTGAAACGTCTCCTTTTCCCAGGTCTGGATGTGTTTTCCCAGCCTTACAGAGCTGCTGAAGCTTCAGAGAGAGCTGGAAAACAAATTACCTGCAGAAAACCCTGCTGTGTCCCTCTGTGCCTCCCCAGTCCCTGCTCACACCACAGGTTTGCACAACCAGAGTTTGGAGCTGGCACCAATCTCAGCATCTGATGGAGCTGCTCCAGACTGACCCCAGCATAAAGGAAAGCAAGAATCTGGCTCAGAGTTTCCATGCAAACAGCCCCAGAAATGAGAACTGAGGAAGAAAAAGACATTAGACATGAGAGAATGTTTTTTCTTTAACATTTTTTTCATTAACCTTTTTTTTTTTTTTTCATTTTCTTTGAGGATCCAGATTTTTTTCCAAAAAAATTTTAACTGAGAAGTCACCTGCACACAGGACATTTTTGTTAATGAAGCCACTGCTTTAACATGGTTTTTATTCAGTTAAATAATTCTGGTAAATGATATTCTGTTGTACAGCTTAAATTAGCACTGTAATTTTTTTGCTGTAGTTGTTTTTATTTGACCACATGAAGCTCAGTGACTTATAACCCAGTCCCTCAGCCTATTTTTAAATTTCATGTGGACCCTTTTCAGTCATTTGATAGCTTTTTTTAGAAGCATGAGAATGGAAAGACCAAACAATGTTGCTTTATGATTGAGAGCTTTTGTTTCACAGGATCAAAAGTGAAATGAGTTTGTTGGGCTCTCAACTCAGGTTCTGAGGAAGAGGAAATCACAATTTATCAGTGAAGGCTCCTAATCTTGTAATTTTTAGTTTACGCTAGCCCTCTACGGAAGATGTTCTATACTTATTCTGTGATTCAAATATTGGTCCAAATTATCCAGAGGACAGCAGGCAAAATTAGACAGCCCTGTTCCTGCAGGTTTCTCACATCCTGGCATGCACAGGACTTTGGGGTTTTACCCTGACCCCTTTCCTTCCCTGATTCCCCTCTCCCCTTTGGTTTAGCTGTGATACTGTCACTGATAAACCCTTGGCTGAGGTAGTAGTGATAAAAGGCTTCAAGAGAGAGCACAGGGACCCCTCTGACAGCTGCACTCCTGATACTAGAGATCAAGCTGTATAGAACTGAGTTTGAAAAACTCAGTGAGATCTCATCTAGGTGCCACCTTGGGTATTTTCTAGATCATCCCGACTCCCCACTTACTTGTTAAGTCCAACCAACATTTTTATTTTCACGTGGTGACAAAGGACCAGGGGTGTGGTGAAGGAGAAGAGGGAGGCTCTTAGTCCCTCAGCAAGGTAAAAGCAGAAAATCAAACTATTGAAAAGCCCCAAACTTAAACAGGGCATTAGGCAGAATTAACAGACTAGACCTCCAAGCCATCAGAAATTCCCGGCTGAATAAAAGATTGATTTCAAAGACTCAAAGGTACCTCAAGGCCAGCATTTCCAAAGAAGATGGGAGCTGATTGGAGCTGAAGCATTCCTCTTGTTCAGTGCATTTGAGTGAGCACTTTAAGTCTCCAAAGATTGAACTATAAAGAGAAATTAGTTTATTAATAATTCACAGGCTCCAAGAAGAAAAAAAGTCAAAAGCATATGCTCATGAACAAAGCTGTTTTATTTTCCCTGTTTAGAACTGAACAACATGTAGAAAAACGGAGGTTGTTGAGCTCAAAAATTTAATTCAGGGCTTTTTCTCTTCCTTCCCTTTAACCCAAGCAAGGATATATTCTGACTTCCTCATGAGCACTGAAAGTTCTTCAAATCCCAAATGGTTTATGTGAAACATTAAAAGCACGCTATCATCTTCAGCTCTTTAATAGTTTAGGACATTTTCATGGCATAGTTATTATCCAATAGCTCTTAATTGCAGGCTGTACATTTCAAGACAACACATTCACAGACTGGAATAACAGATTTTAGACTCCCCATCCAGCAACATGGTTAAGCACATGCTTAATGTTAAGCACACAAGGTGTCACATTGAGTCTGGCACTTTCTTGTCCCACTTCACCAGATATATGAGATCTGTAATATTCATATGTTTCAAATCAATCATGTTATTCCTCTCACAATTAGACATTATGATTCTGTGATTGTGCCTTATAATTTTTGTAATTACTTGATTATAGGACACTAGATAAAAACAGGAATTGAAGAACATGCTTATTAAAATTCCCTAAAAGACAGACAATAAAGAGGTTGTGAATTTAAGATAAAATGCTTTCCACTGCCCAACAGAGAAATTGCAATCAGAGTAGGATTGACTTCACGATTTTTGTCACATTGTCTTACTGGAATATTGGTTCTTCTTGGAAAGTTCTTGTTTCCCTCTACAGGAGAGCTGAATGTGAAGTGTTTTATACCAAAAAGAGCTATGCAATTAGCTACTACAGGGCTTTCTTCCCACCCCTAACCTCAGTAAAGAGTCTCATACCATGACCCAACCTCAACAAGGAAAAACCAGATTATGAGTTAGAATTACATTACTAATATGTCAGTCCCATTTGTTTTTTGGTTTCCATTCCATTGAATCACAGTATTACTGCTTTTGGAAGGAATCTGATGATAAAGAAAGCCACCTCCCAACAACTGAGGAGAATGATAAAAGTAAAAAAAGAGGCCAAACACCATCATCCTAAAGGAAGCACACCAGCACTGGAGCCCTGAAGCAGCTGTGATTCCCACGGGATTCTGCTCTGACTCAGAACACGGGCTGCAGCTGAAGATCATCCCCCCCGGATCCCACTCACAGCCAACAAACTGTTGCGCTCTGAATATAATACTCTTAACCATGTGAATTTTTTCCCCCAAAGATAATTATTTATTTCACCTCTGAATGAACCAAAGTGGAATGTGTTCCAGAGCAGCACTAGCAGAATGTAAAAGGCTTAGATAAATTCTTTGCAGGATGACTTTCCTTTTGTCCCTTCTCTTTGTGAGAAATGCGTGGCCACAAGACGCAGATCGCTGTCCTGTCAGCAGGTTACTCACAAGATGCAGAGTTCACAGTGCAAGAAGTGCAAAACAAAGCAGGTTTAGTTGCTCTTGGCTGCTCATAATTGTTTCCTAATGCTCTGCATCATTCAAGTAAAGGATTAGGCTGTTGTTGCTGTGATAGGTGAACTGCAAGAGATGGAGGTTCACATTCTGGAGTCGCTATTTCATCCTCTCCCAGGCCAATTTCCTCTTGGCTCCAGCTGGAGTCCTTGAAATCCAGGGAAGTTTTGCCTGACTATGGAGTGAGTAATGACTCCAGGAATCAACATTTGGAGATAACACCAAATTGAATATCTTTGCTAAATTAACTTTCCTCCTAAGGTCATCTCTGCAACACTCAAGCACACAATGTGTTATTTTCAAAATGAGCTGGTCTCTACCTGTTTATCATCAGGCCAATATGTGAATTACTGTTCATTTTTCCAGGAGGCACATATAATTTGAGGTTATTAGGCAGTGCTCATCCATACCTCCAGCGGGCAGATGTGTTCCCTGGGAGCGGTTGTCCAGGGTTTGGCAGTAATAACCCAGCACGGGCAGGAAAATCAATCCCAAGAAGTTTCAGAGGGACCCTTCCAAAGCTCCCCGGCATGTGACAGAGGGCTGCTAATGAGAGGGAGAGATCATATTCATTGCATGAGTGACAGGTGAAAGGGAAGATTAACGTTAGCATACACCTGCTCTTTGGTGCCCCAATTAAGACCTCCTACTGTCAGCAGTAACATAAGATGCAAATCAGCCAATGCCCTTCCCCCTCCTCCAGGAAGGTTGCAGCAGGATTTGGAATAAACTACAATGAGAAAAGAAAGGCAAAAGCTTGAATGTCCTCCTTGCTCTGTGATTTGTTTGCTTCCTTACTGGTTTTGTCCCTATTCTGTGTTTTCCTTGCCACCACTCACTTCATTCTTCTCATCTAGAAAGGCAATATGATCTGTTTCAGGAGGGGATCCCTGCCCTGGGGACAGTCCCAGGGACAGACTGGAAAGCCATGATTTGAATTGACAATATTTATCCCTGCTTTAAATTCATTTGAACCAACCTTGCTCAAGCCACTGGCAATAGACAGAGGACATGGGTGGAAATATCATTGAAGGAGATGTGTGGAATGGAGGAGGAGGGGGTTGGTCATCAGCTTATCATCCACTGGGTCTAGGGAATTGCTTCAGAGGCAATATTTTAATGCAGCATTGGCAATCTGTGTTGGAATATTGCAAATCCATGAGTAGCTCTTCTGAGTGCTTTTCCAATATGTCCATACTATCCCTTTTTGTCTCCTCCTACTGTCCAATATTAATCAAATATTGCTTATCTGATGGAATTCCAGCTTTCAAAGTATTGTAGACTTCTGCTCAAAAGTAATTGTCCTTTCAGCTTTCTTGTAGCTGTCGTGTGAGGGGGCCAGCCCAGAAAATGCAAATCCATTCCAAAGGGAGAAAAAAAAAAAAATTGAACAAATCTGCATCTTTCTCTCTGTGGGGGGAAAAAGAAAAAAAAAAAAGAGGGGGGAGTTTTAGGGGAGACTTGAAAATGGCTTTTTTAAATAGCTTAAAATTCAAACTGGCACTAGCATTTTGGGTAGGTTTTGGAGACCACTCCTCCAGGACCCCTGCCTCCCTTTCTCCCGCCCAACCCAACGGGCAGAGGTGACCACGCTGTGTAACAGGCAGACAGCCAGGGCACTTGGCCTTTCCTTCCTCCTCCCAGCTCTGCTGGCTGTTGGAAAACATGCATCAATTTGTTTTTCTCCCTTCAGGCAGAAAATAAAATTGGCAAAAATCTTCCCAGCAGGAAGCCAGGAAGCCCTGTTTAAATTTTCCCAGGGGGAGGGGGCAACTCAGCAAAGTCAGAATTTTCCTGCAGAAAATTTCAATTTGCGTAAAGACAACATTTTATTAGGACAATTTATTGATAGGAAACATCTAGAAACCCCATTCCAGAGCTTTATTGGCAGACAAATGAACTCCTGCATTTCACAACCTCAGACTCTTCTCTCCTTAGCAAACTGTCAGCTTTTGACCATGCAATTAAAAATACCTCCAATTCTTTAGTTTGTTGACCTGTTGCACTTTCTATCTGGGGTAACTTAGCCCAAATCATCTGTAACAATTGCATACACTCAAAGTCCTTCAAACTCTAGAAACACTGATGCATAGGAAGGGAATAAAATTCATGAGACACTCTGTAGTTCATCTATCTCATCTTGTAATCTTTTGACAATATCCATAGACAGGAGCTAAGTGGAAAGCAATGCCTCTATGGCTCAGTTTCTCAAATTCCTACTGATACTGAAATTACAGCTATGAAATCCTTTCTCCCAGTGGTGTTGTGAGAATAAATTCTTCAGTGGTACTAAAAGGCCCTCAGATATTAATGCTGAGTGCTTGCAAGGATGTGTAGAAAGATGGATTGTGTGTGTCCTTAGTCCCCAGAAACCATTAAGTTCCATTGCTCTGCAAACCTATCTGATATGTCAGCTCAGATTCTCAAAGTTGTTTGCATCCAGTTGTCTTCTCCACATGGACATTCAGTGGGGTTGGAACTGTCAAATTTAAGGAAAGAGTCAAAGAGATGTTTTGGAGAAAATCTACCAGAGAGGTAGGACACAGCACAGACCTGATTTAGCTGCTTTACCCCAGCATCTCCACTGCAGAGAGTTATGGACTCCTGTAAAGACATACTGATGGAAAGAGGAGAGCGTGTGGTGCCTATCTTGGATTGAGGTTAGGATGGACACTAAATTTGTGACTAGTTATTATGCAGAGACATGGGGGGAAAATTTTGCATTTATGTATTAAAGGATGTTAATTTGCTCAGAGTAATTTTCCATAGATTTTATTGATTGATTTCAGGCGTTGGGAGTTTAACTGCCATGTCAGTTTGCCCACTTTAATTTAGCATGTGGATGACTTATAACAACAAGCTGGTTTTATCACTTGAAACCCTTCCTAATTAATGATAGACAAAAGAGAAAACACTCTGGGTGAGCATGTTCCTTTTTCTTCTCTTTCATCCTGGAAAAGCTCTTTAAACTTGTAAGCTTCAGTAAATTACTTGGAAAACTTTTAAATACATAGGCACAGCAGCAGCAACAACAACTGTATAAAGTTAATATATCTCACAGAACTGAAATTATTGTAATAAGGATTATTCCAGATTGATAATAAGAAGAATAAATACCATTATGAAAGGTCCTCATCAGTATCTTCAGCCTCATAATTTTCCAGTGCTGTGATTCAGTTATTAAAAGGTACACATGAGAGAGAAGAAGTCATATTGTTACAAAATGAAAAAAGAGGGATCAAACCTGACTGGGATCAAACAGGAATACAACCATTCTGCCACTGGCTTAGTTAACAGTGCTGGGCAACGTATGGGACACCTCCCTGTTTCATTTGTCCATCTGTAAACTGTTAAAACAATTCTCACCCCAGCATCCAGGAGAAATCAATCATCAAGACTGAACTGAACCAAATAGCCATTAAGTTCTTGGATGGAAGACATAATAGAAACACAAATATTTTCACTTGAAGTGTTATACTGCCCTCAGTTAGACTCTGCTGGTGGTGACGTTAAACTAAGTACATTCTCCTTGCTTTAAGGACAGACTGTGCTTTCAAACTCTTTTCAGAAAGTTGTATAGCAATAACATTTGCTTTATTCTGAGCCCCTTCTGAGGTTGCACCCATTAATAGACACTGCAAAACTCCAAAGTTTGAATTCAGAGAGACAACCCTGAACACTCTCCAGCAGCTGCCTGCAACCAAACCTCCAGCACTTTTATGGAATCTCTCACCTTAGAGAGATCCTTGCCATGAACTGCCCTCATCCTGCCCCTTTACTGGCATACAACAGTATTGCCAGTTCTAACCACCTTCCATCATGGAGCCAAGCCTCTAAAGCAGTCAGGACAACGGTTCCCAGATAACTTTGAAGTGTTTAAAGGAGGAACACACATCGTCCTCACGCTTGACCTCTGGTTTTGGTCACACTTTGAACCTTTCCCTTGAAACCTTTTGGACCTGGGTTATCCTTTGGTTTTGTGCAATCCCATAAATCCAGCAGCTGGGGCTTTGATAAAGATCCCAAAGTACTGCAAAATGCAAGTTCATTCTAAAAGTGGTCAACAGCACCAAGCTCAGTAGAAAGCAAACACAAACCACCAGAAGTGTTCGGTGTGGAGGCAGACGTGGAACAGAGCCTGTCCAGAGCACCTCTTGAGGGTATATTTCTCCAACAGCTCTACCACATCCTTCCAGAGACCGCCCAAAGAGCCATGGTGTGGCAGCCAGCAAACTACAGAGGCTTTTTAGCAGATTTTTTCCATAGATAAAAAGATTTCTGCAATTCTAGGAACTCTCGTTCCTTTTTTTTTTTTGGTTTGGTTTGGTTTTGGGTTTTTTATTTGTTACAAGTTTCCACATTATACTTAAATATTAACTTTCCATCAGTGCTGTCAAAGACCTAGAGGTTAAACAGAGGGGGAAACCAAAGTCCTGCCAGAAGTTACCCCAACACCCAATGCCCCTAATTCTCCTGGCTCCCGGTGTAGTCATTTACCTGCACTGTCTTCCCAGACACAAACCTGAAGACTGCACATCTGCCTGTACTAAAGGATGCTTTCCTTTCCCGTGCACCTTCATCTGCATGACTTGTGTTAATCCAATCATTGTGTGGCCCAAGCACAAAGCACAGACACAATGTACATGTCCAGTGTTTTACCAGGCACACTTCTTCAGATATGTTCTTCCAGTCCCTCAGGTCTGGCTTCAGTGGTGGCCTTGGCACACAGAAATGACAGCTCATAAGTTATCTGTGAGCTCTGTGCCTTCCTCAGCTCTGCACGTGCCAAAATTACTTGTGGAGCTCCCATTGGTCCTGACGATGCTTTCAATTTAGCAAATGTTTATGTGACTCTTGGTTGGAAAAGGATGGAAAAAAGTCCAGGCACATCACTCTAAATAGATCTGTGGGTAACACTTTAGCTGCACATTGAACTTAGATTTAGTAGCATCGTTATTGCATGTAATGTTTATTTTATTAGGTTTATTTTATTAGTGTGCCCACAGCAGAATGTAAGCCTTGTCTTTGTCAACTCAAAAGGCACCCCACAAGAGGCTCTGAGTAGAAAAATATGGTGCACTTCATTTTTTCCTTCGGAAAAGCCAAGCAGATGCTGATGAGTGGATAGTCACAATAAGTGTGTGTTTTGAATACAGTATTAGGCTCTGAAACTCAGCTGAGTTAGCTTGGTGGGAAGTTTGGTTTAATTTGATCCTGTCTCTGAGTGTTCATAAAATGATGCAATTCAGCTTTAACCAGATGAGTAGTATCATCAAAATACATTATTTAAATCCCACCCCCTCAACCATGTGGCCAAATTGGAAGAAGTGTCACTTAAGTATCTCCTTCCAGGCCAGGAAAAGATCAGTCACACTTTAAATTAAGTGTCTCAAGTAAGGATTTAATTTAGACTTAATAAGACAGCGATTGTACATTAAATACCATTGGGTTATTAAAACCATATTCATTGAGGTTTTACAGCTATGTCAGGACAATATGCCATAAATGGAAAAACTGGTAACAAGACACAGTTATTGAGTCTGACAACATGTGCTAGATAGGATGCATTCATATGTTCAATAAAAATAAGATAAACATAGAAAAACCGCCCACAAGCATGTTTTCCAGAGTCTCCATGGATCCCCTCACCAAAATGCCAGAGCTCTAAGAAACAAGAGTGAAGTTCTCCTCACTGTCTCCCTAAGAATGAGATTTATTTTTCTTTTTGTTGGAGGAACTGAGGCACAGAGAAGGCTTCAAAGGCATTTTTTTAGGTTTTGCTAAAAATGTTTTGGGAGGGCAGAGATTTTAAACTACCTTTAACACTTCTCCTATGCTTTAATCACAGGACAAACCTGGTAAAGAGCTGGGTGGGTCTAAACAAGGAGGCTGCTGGTCCCACCTAGTGAAGGACCCTAATGTCCCCAGACATGACAGGGGACATTCAGCAGAGTCTGCCAGGGCAGTCCTTTGCTGAAGGGGGTCCATCAAAGTGAGTGAAACACAGCAGATCCTGGATGCATTAGAGTTTATGTGTAGGGAGCTGGCAATACCTCTGCAAATGCTGGGAACAATAATGCATTTGAATATATTCATTTACACACAAGTATGCATATCTGTGTGTGAATGTGTATATATAATACATACATATGTATAAGAGGACTTTAAGGAGAGACTTTCCCACCAGAGCAAAACTTGGAAAAGAGAATGTTTATACAAAAAAACATTTCCTTTGCCAACAAGTTTCCGTATTCCCCTTACTGCTATTAGAGACATTTGTGCTTAAATGAGAGCTCCCAGCCCTGCCTCTCCTTCCATCTGAGCCTACACAGATTGCATAATCCTCTGTTTGTGGCATCATCATATGTTGCTATAGAAATAGAGAAACGTCTGTGATGATGATGATGATATCAAATCGCTCAGCCAGATAACACCAGCATCAAGACAGAGGAGAAGAGGGTCTATAAACAGAAGCAAAGCATCATCTCCAGTAGTCAGTAAAGAGGAAAGGTAATATTATTTATAGACCTTTAAAGGTAAACAGATGTCAGCTCCAAACAAGTGTGACTTCAAAGCTTTCTCTAGTGTGAAAGTCCCCAGCTCTGCTTCCATTTTCAAAGGCTTTGCTTCATCAACATGACTTCTTCAATTGCTCTTTTATTCAATGGGTTCTATAAATTTGGGAGAAGTTATGCTGCTACTGCCATAGGAATGTGGCAACACTATGAATGCTGTGTCTGTCTTATCTTGTGGCTGCCTGGAGATGGGATAAGATCCCTTACTCAGAAGCAGTACATGCTGCTTCTATTCAGGACTTGAGACTGAGTTCAGATCCAGATGCTCTGCTGTTCTTCTAGAGAGCCAGTACTCAAAATTCCCATGGCAGGGGCTCACATGGTGTCTTGGAGACAGAGGCATGGCTGTGGTGGGATCCTCACTCCCAAGTCCACATGTAGATGTCAGAATTGCAGTTTTCCTTAGAAATGAAAATGTTTCTGGCTCATGGAGGTGGAGGCCCTTACTGTCAAGCTTGGCTTGAAGCTCACCCTTACTAAGGGAAGGCAGGTTGGGTGGCTGGAGGCCGAAAGACTGGCATAACTACTCCACACCATGTACAGACATCCATAGGTATGAGGGTCTGAGGAGGACTTCAAGCTGGTGAGGACTGACTGTGTTCACATGAGCCTCCACCAGACAGATCATGAAATAATTCAATGTCTCTTCCTGGCACGGGGTTTCAGGACAACAGCCAACCTGGCAGACTGATGAGGGTGGCTTGGTGGCCACCGGCACTAAGACACACATCACATCACAGGTCGTGAAGCCACCATCTCACTGCTTTGGGAGCTCAGGACTTCAAACTTAGGAGCCACTTTGCTCGGCAGATACCAATCTGGGGAAGCAGATCTGATTTCTCACTTACATTTCATCTTGAATTTCTGCTTACATCCCAGTTTTCCCCCTAGCCTTTCAGCACAATCAAAACACACATTTACATGACAGTTATAGGAAGCTGAGCTGAAAGACAATTATATTTTGCAATTTCTCTAAGCAGGAGAAAATAGTGGGTTGGTTTCTATCTGCCCCAGACTGTTTAATTACCGGGGTATCACGGAATGCCTGCATTGTAATAAAACTCCAATGTGTATCCAGGTACCAAGGGATTTATTAACTTGCACTCAACACTGGCAATCAGCAGCCAGGGTCAGATGTGCCTGGTGATGATGACATCACCATTTTTGGCAGCTCTCTCCAACGAGTGTTGAGTGAGGTAATGTCCCCAAAATTAAAACTGACAGCAGGATTAATAATGATAGATTCTTTGAGCCTTTTCTTTGTGTTTTAAATTGGTGTTCTATTTCTTTTATCAGAGGTTGCCAAAAGATCATCATAACATTCACCCAGAATTTTCATCACAAAGCGTGATAGGGGCACGGGTGAGTGAGGCAGGGGGAGTGGGTTACTTCAGGATATTTTGGTCACATTTTGGCACTGACTGACTGTATTTCCAATGGAAGATGGGCAGGGTTCATGGCACTGGACCAGTTGCCAATCCTCAAAGACATGCCAACATTCAGCTCTCAGTGTACAGCTGGAAATAACTCCCAGGGATGTTGCTGTCAGGACCTGAGGGAAATAGTGCTTTTCCCCTGCAGATTCGCATCAAATTCAGCCAGAGGAAGGCTGTGTGTCCTGTTCCAGTCCTTTAAGGCATCTCCAGTGGTACATCAAAACATACCTGCTAGCAGGATAATAGAAAACCTTGCGCAACATATTCATGGATATTTTCAGATTTAAAAAAAAAAAAAAAGTTCTGGAGCCATTTACAGGTGGTTTAGCCTCTGTGGCCCAGGAGGTTTTTGATTATTTCATTTTGAAGTTTTGCAAGGGAAAGGGAGAGGAAGTAAAACCCAGTCTGTGGCTGACACCCTGTGACTGAGGTCCCTCAGCAGCCACCAACCAGTGCCAGGAGTGTAGAGCACACACTTCAGCCAAACTGACCAGTGCCAGTGGACACCAGGAGACTGAAACCTGCATCTATTTAAACATTTGAACCTAGCCTTCTGTTTTTGCTCAATTGAACATCAGACGGAAAGGTCTTCCTGGGACATCCCTGAAATCTGTTACAGTGACCAGCACCCCTGCTATAACACTAGGTCACAGGGATACAACAGATTTGAGACTTTTTGTACAAAACACACAGAGCATCCACCCACTTTCTGGGACCCTCCTGTCCCACTGCTCCCATTACCTGATTATTTTGTTTCCTTGAATTCTGTTTTCATCTGTCCTTCCCCCCTCACCTGCATTCTCCACCAAGACCGGCACAACCAAACAATAAAGCCTGGATACAAGTTTAAGCTCCAAAGTCAGATTTCTTATATAAGTTTGCCAAACTGGACAGAAGAAGACTTGAAAGATTACCAAAGGCAAGGTCCTGGGTTTTTTCCATTAATCATATTCTATCACAGCTGCAGATGGAGGTGGCTTGGGTATTTGTACCACCTATGGGCAAATTAAATCCTCTGATGGTTGTTAGGCACTAAAATGAAGAAATAGAAAGTAATGGAACTGTTTGGATCTCAAATAGCTTATATTAAATAGTATTTACTACCCCTAATAGTCACCTAGCTCAGATAAAATCCATCCCATCAGTGCATTACTCTGCTTGAGCACAAACTATAGACCTGAGCACTTTTATGCACTTTAAAATCACATAAAGCATTTTACTATATTGTCTTTGTGTGTAGGTGGATGGTACAGAGCATAGAGCAGTCCCTGAACACTCTCATGAGAAAGGAAGATCCTCATAGGCCCTACAGTCCTTGAGTTGTCCCCACCCCTTGCTCCATACTCAAGATTCATACTGCCTCTATATTACTAAGTCAAAATGAAGACATGGAAATCTGAAATAATGATGGAAGAAATGAGCAAATTTTTGGTCATTGTTTAATTCACTAAGAGAACAACCCCACCTAAGATTCTTTTTGCCAGCTCTGACAAAGTGGCCAAAGATAAAGACAAATATGCCTCAGAGATGGAGCACAGCTGTTAAACTAACAGGGAAGAGGAAAAAAAGTGCACAATAATTTAATTAGTAGCTGTGCCCATTCCGTGTTTCTCCCCCCAATGCTATTGGTGACAAACATAGTTTGAGATTTTAATTTTTTTCCTATACAGATGTTGCCCTTAAAAAGTCTGCTAATAAACTTGAACTCGATTTCTCTAATGATGATAAAGTGCTTTAGTTAATTAAACCTCACAACATTTCTGAAAGTGTCAAATAAACAGTGCAGCAGCCTCACTGCAAAACACAGCTCTTCCAAAAAAGTGTTTGTGAGTTTTGCACAGCCACTCTCCCACTCTGAGTTCATATCAGTTGCAAAGGAACCTCGGGGGAAGGTTATATACAAATTTACTGGGAAAATGCATTGGAACTGTTTCTACTAAAAGGTTTGTCAAGGTTATTTTTAAGCAAAAAACTGCCCCATTACCAAAGCTTAAATATTTTGCAAAAATTATCTTGATTTCACATGAGATTTCAATATAAAAGTTTGTGAAGTTCAGCATGGACTAACTTGTCCCTCTCAGTAAAAGGGGAGAATGTGCAATCAGTTCCGACCCTGATCTTGAGGTCTGAGTTTCATATTGCAAAAAACTTGGAAAGATTACTTTTCATGTCAGCGCAAAAGCATCTCAAAATTGCAAAATGTGGTCACCAGACACAGTTGTAGTTTTACATCTAGTTCTATCATCAGGCAAGTTTGGGTCTGTTTTATATTTCCCTTTCAGGTAGTGGAGTTGATAGTACAAGTAATTACAACAATAATGCCTCCAGTCGGTACCTACTTGTAACAACCCCTTCACACGATGTGAACATGTAGCATGGCATGTAGACCTTTGAATCTACTTAATTAAAAAATAAGCTTTATATTTGCCTATTAATGCTCTGCACTGTCCGTCATTTTACTCTGAGTAGGAAAATCAATAAGGTTTCACCTGCAATGAGGCCCTTTAACCAAAGTTAGGGCATCACGGTTTGGGCACTGCCTCTTTGCATGGTGCTGACCTGAGCACTCCACAGAAGTTCTCAGTAGGACAGATCAGCCCATGGTTTTGCACTTGGTTCGTGCAGGATACAATTCAGTAGATGAATTAAAGGACAATGTAGTGTTAGGAGAAAGAGGGTATCACATTCACTTCCATGTTTGCTGAGAATCCAGACCCTCTCTGCCAACTTCAGCCCCTGTGTGGAGTTTGACTACTACATTTAAAAACACAGCAAGCAAGAGTTCCTCTAAGATAAAGAGGCTGATGCAGAGCTACTTACAGGAATGTGAGTTTTGGCAGCCAGGATTCATTCAGCCTACTCAGGAAGATAACAAAGAATCAAGACCTATCTTCACATTGGTACCAGCTTCACTCTTTTTAACATTGTGGATCCTGTGGTGGTTTCCTTCACTCCCCAAACCACTAATTTAACGTACAGTACAGTCATTCTATGTGGGGGGAAAGAGAAATTCTTTCTTCCTTCCTGTTGGAAAACTCTTTGGCAGTAACGCTTGGATTGTTTTCTTTGTAAATTATATTCATGCTGTTTTCAAGATGTTTTCCTGACTTTATTGAAATTTGACCAATTTAACGAGTAATGTAGAACTTGTTTCGATGTTAAAAAACTCTCAGAGCTGCTTGGGAATAATTATTAAAACTTCCATGTGTGCAGCAAAGCCAGTCACTTTTGCAAATAGCAAAAAAACCCCAGTCTCTAGCAGAAGGACTTTAACAATAGGCAAAGTAGTGCAAAACCCAAGGCCACCAACCTTTGGATACCAGGGGCTGCACTGGCTCCATGCCAGAAACATAACACTCACACCTGGTTTTCATGCCAAGTTCCATTTTAAAAAAGTTTTAATCACAGATAAGGGACCAATACAAAGCCTTGAAATCAATGGAGAGGCTCATATGGAGTCTATCGGGACGTGACTCGGGCTCCAAAGAGCTGACCTCTCTCACAGCCATTAGTACATGCTCCAAACTCCTTCAGCTCTCCTTGAACCGCTGCTTTGAGGGAAACAGGGACTGTGGTTTGCTGTAAGCCCTACCTGTGAAGCAGGTATAGGTGACAAGTACAGCAGCTGTGCCACCTCTGTATGATCCACATGGCAGCTGCATCCAGCCCAGAGAGCCAGGAGATATCTGCTTGAACACTTTTGGTTTTGCTAAGGACGGATATTAAACCTAAGGCGTGCATTTAGAGGTTTGATGAACTCAGTGCCCACAGCCACAGACAGCTCCGTGCACCACAGTATTCACACAGTATTTATCTGTCTCCTGTAGGGATTCCCTTGTGATGGGCAGCTGCCAAGATTCACCCCCTAAACTGAGGGCTTTCCTGTCAGTAGCTACATGTTACTTTAATGGTGCATTTTAGATGGATATCTTTTGAAACAACAGCTCTAATACTATTCAAAGCAAACCAGCAGCCGCAGTAACCTCCTGAAACACCCACTGTGCACAAGCGACAGTAACAACACGCATTTCACGCAGCTGCAGCAGCATTAAAAGCTCCGGCCAACTTTTTTCCCCTCAGAACCTCTTTGAAATTGGTGGCATCGGTGCAGTCGCCACACCTTCCTGCCCCAAAACCTCTCTGAGCTCAGCTCCCTGCAGAGCTGTGTGAGGGCAGCAACGCCAGGGACGTACCTGCCCCTCAGACCCGCCAGGGTGGTGGGAGATGCCCTCGCTGTAATTCAAGCAGAAAGCCGAAGGCAGCCCTTGCTGGTTGTACACGATGCGAGGAGAGTGTTGCGCACATGTAGTTTACAGAACTGAAATACAGAAGCTGACATTTTTATGACTTTCATAATCTCTCCAGTAAGCAGCGTTGCTGCGCGGCAGGGGCCGGCTCTGCCGTGACAGGTATGAGGAGAGACAGGGGCGGCGTGTCGGGGCAGCAGCCGCACGCTCAGGCACTTCTGCCAGTCCTTTGGGGACTCCCTCTCTCCAAACTTCGATGCCAGCTTGCGCAATGAAAGCTCACCAGCTTACAAGAAACGTGAACACTTACAGATTCCTCCAGCTATAGGTTTTCCTTGTTGTTCTCCCTGGTGGATGGAAACAGGTTCATGGGGGCACACGGGTCCCTTTTCCCTCCCCGCCCCCTTTAGTCTCTGAGGGCAGCTTTACAGGCACTGCTCCTCTGCAGCTGCCTGCGAGGTCCTGCTTTCTCCGCAGGACTCCCTGTAACACTTACAGTCCTCATCGCAGATACAAGAAAATTACAACTGGAGGTTTGGGCCACCAGAAAAAACGGCCAGACATCTAAATCAATGGCTAAACAAGTGCATTTGTGAATTTATGGGCACTCCCTGCTTTTAGCTGCTTCTGTACTGTCGGTTGGCTCAGCGGCTCTGAACAAAGCCCTTGTAACACTCCCATTTCCTCAGCA
The DNA here is from genome assembly GCA_013400415.1 of Scytalopus superciliaris. Taxonomy (NCBI): domain Eukaryota; kingdom Metazoa; phylum Chordata; class Aves; order Passeriformes; family Rhinocryptidae; genus Scytalopus; species Scytalopus superciliaris. The sequence continues at coordinate 1,763,762 of VXBX01008145.1, read as the reverse complement.
TCAATAATACATCCCACCGGGGCAGGCTGAGCCGCACCGGGTGTCACGGTGCTGCAAACCAGTGCGAGGTAACGGGACTAGATGGGGCTGTTGCTGCTGTGATGGGCTCCAGCGTGGCAGAACAGAAGCTCTGCTCCCAAGGAAGCACCGTGGCTTCATCCTTCCAGAGGCTCAGATGCATAAAGTGCCTTTTTTTTTTCCCCTTCTCTTTTTTTTTTTTTTGACACTTAACACCAGAATAGCTACATCTGCCTGGCTGTTACTAATTCAGGATATATTTAAGATGATATTCATTAAACACCTTTCAATCAAAAGGATGAGAAGCCTCTCCAGCCATGACTCATGGAAAGAGCTCACCTTGGCAGGATGGGCTTTTGGGGAGATCTGCTTTTCCAGGGAGGGACGGGATTACATTTCTGCGCATCATAAAGAGGTGAGGGAGGTGGAGCTGACACAAAAAGGTTATGCTTCCTATTCCCAGCAAACAGAGCCTGGATTTTGCAAGGAGTTCAAAGAGATGGCACACACCCATTCACTTCCAGAGGAACTTGGCTGCTTTGATGCCTTTGAAATCTGTCTGCTTTAATGCCAGGCAGATGTTGGCAATGCCTTCAGCTTATCCACCCAATTACAGTGCCCACCCCTTAGAGTAGACAGCAAAACATCTTTTCTATGTATATGAGGCTCAAAGACAGCATTTAGGAAGCCTCTCCAACTTTGCAGCACTCAGCCCGTGGGTTCTCTTTAAAGCCTGAGCACAAGAGTAGAAACAGGTATCAAAGACAACTTAAAAAGATAAGTCCTCCATCAGCAGTAAACCAGCAGCTGACTGTGCAGCACACCCCCAGGAACACATCAAGTAGCAAAAAAAAAGTAAATATATTGTCCTCTTAAGATTAAAGCAACACACCTTGTAGTGTTTTTATTAAAATGTAGCACTGCTTCAGTATAAATGGCATTTATACTTAAAAGAAGGTGATTTATTTACCCCCTTTCTCTTCAGAGACACAGGACAATGCATTGGCTGGAGAATTTTGCCTGGTGCTTACTTGCACTTCTGGTTGATGAAACGGAAGTGTGTCTGTGTCCAGATGTTTATTCCCTGTGGTTGAATGGAAATGACATGTAGGGAAAAAAAAAGGTTTGGTTAAGCTAAGGAGCTGTGGGAAAGTAAATTCAGTCAAGGATGGAGAACAGGAGAACTCACCTAAAACCATCACATCTCACTGTTCGCTGAAAACTATTCTGAAATATTGGTAACCTAAACAATTAGAGTTGTCACCTAACAAAAAAAAAAAAAAAAAAAAAAAAATG
>VXBX01008145.1:1709858-1762437 GCA_013400415.1 Scytalopus superciliaris | reverse complement strand
CTTCAAAAACAATAAATTTAGGGTTTTCTAAAAAAAAAAAAAAAAAAAAAAAAAAAAAAAAAAAAAAAGAGGAATTATTTGATTTAATGCTTGACCACAAGTTTCAGCACAGCTTTTTTTGCAACTGCTCCTTGATGTTGTCACAGCTCTGGGACTTGCTGAAATTCTCTGTCCACTTACAAGTGAGTCTGCATGTTGCAGTCCTTGAGGGTGAAGTTTATGAATCCATAACTAATATTTTCAGCATTCATTCCTTTAGTGCAATGTAAGCCCTTGAAAAGTTCATACCAGGATGACAGAAATGAGCACATACACAGAAATTGTTTGGGAAGGGAAAAAAAATAAAAGCGCAAACCTTGAAATTCCCCTAGCCCTGAATAACATAATTGCTTTAAATATTTTTAGATTACAAATTGTTTTTCTTGTAAGTATTTCAAAAGTATTATTCATGTGCATCTGTCTGTCTCTGCCATGGCCAGAGATGAAATCACAGCTGCATTAGAGATTTTCAGAATTCTCAAACACTAAAGAAAACACCTTTAGGCAGGTCACATCACAGCCAAGTCACAGCTTTTAAAGAAAAACACAACCACGAAAACAGATATTTAACATTATAAAAAACATTCTACTGACTGTACTATGAAATGCTCATTCTGCATGGGGAGATAAATAAAGTCACAGGTGTCTATGAATTATTATTTTTTTAATCAAAAGAAAAACTACCAAGCCAAAGTTCAACATTACTTTGCATCTGTGCTTTGCTAAGGGTGCTGTTTGCTGAGAAACAGCGTGGCACACATTACAAGGACAGAAGTTATGCAAGAAAACTAGAAATGGTCTGAATATCTGAGGGAAGACAGGCTGGGTCACGCTAGCAGCAAATGATGGAGATCATAAGCAAGGCAGCCCCCTGCCCAACCTCTGCAGGTGGGAACAGGCATGCAAAGGACGGCTCCTGAACCCTCAATAACAATGTTTGGTTTAAAATAAAGAAGCTGAGAGCTCTTGGGGGCTGCTTGGCAAGGGGCAGGGATGGCCTTTACTTCTGCATCTCTGCAGTAAGGCTGGGTAGTGGCAGGTCCTCAGGCCAGGGTGGCTGCCAGGAGCTCTGCACATCCCAGCATCCCTGCACATCCTGGGGAGCCCCACAGCCACACTGCCCTGGTTAATTGACGCTGATTTTATTCCTGAGCATGGAAGGGGTTCCCCTCCTGTTTGTGAACCTGTGTTGCATGTGATGAGTTTACAGTAAACAGTGCCAAAAGTATGTTTTATGTAATAATAATGATAATAATAATAATAGTAATAATGTTGATGATGATGCTAATGTTTATATTTCTTTATTATTATCATAGCATCAATATTATACATATACACATATATATTATTGACTTTACAAGCACATGGCAGATTACTTAACTTACCTGATATCATTTTGTTACTCCCAAGGCATTTCAAAGGTAACCATCTCACAAAATCTGACTTCTTAGAGATTCAGGAGCTTTTAATCTCTAGGAGCATTCTGGTAAACAGAAGGGTTAAATATTCCTTGCCAGCAATACTTATGGAAATGCTGAGAAGTCAGAGCCAGGACCAAAGGCAGATTTCAGAGGAATTCTCTAAAACACCAGCTACAAATGTTACAAAGTTCACCAGCACTTGCTGTCAAATCCAAGCTGCTTTTGGGCAAGGCAGAATCTTATACATAAACCATTTGCAGCTGTAAAAAGCAGTTCTGCTTGCTCCAGAGAGTATTCTTTCCAAAAACCAAAATTACTTACAAACATTAGCATCAAAACTGAATGAAAAGGAAATACAGCCTGCAAGAATAATTTTTGCACAATTAGTGCTGTTTGTGCAAATATTTACAATCAAGTTTAATAGTACACACATATACTCCCACTCAAGGGTGATGAATGTACTCACCATTTATTGTTTTGCACTGCCTTCAGTGTCTGAAATATTAATTGGCACAAGAAAAGTCCTGACTTTATAAGCTTTTGGAACCGCTGATAACCTGATAAACAAAAATGTTAAGGCAACTTCAAGAGCTAATCAAAACCCTGGCAGGCTGGAGAAATGTCAATATTTACAGCAAGCAGCCTTTCATCAGTTAATCACTTTTAACCTTCATAAACTAAGATACTATAGAGGACTTCAGGTTAATGTATGAACTCTCTATTCAATTAAGGTATTACAAAGGCAGTTACAAACAAGTAAGGGATCAAGAAATGAAGTACAACTGAATTTATCAGGGGAGAAGAAGGCCAGACAGGGAACAGAGAGCCCCAGCTTCAGTGTTCTAAAGGGAGAAGTGTTCTGTGTAATTCTAAAGAAACAGGCTCAGCACTAGTTCCAAATATTTTATTTCACACATAAAGCACAGTACCCATACCCATGCTAATAAAGAACAGACTTGTGCCAACACTTGTGCATGCTTTTGTTATTGCATTATAGTTCATGAGAATTATAGTGCATAATTAAATAGAAAAAACTTGAACCTGGAATTATAAAACCGTCACCACAAACCAGCAATTCCACTTGATATGTATTAAGTCGTTACTTTTTGGTTGGGTTTTTTTGTTTGTTTGGTTGGTTGGTTTTGTGTTTTTTTTTTCTTTAAGGAAAGAAAAAGGGAATCAAGGAGGAGGAAAAGGCAGGGGGGAATAGAGGGAAAGAAAGAAAAAATTCTTTTCCTTGTAAATCATTAAAAATGCATGAAGGTTTAAAGCATGCCAGAAACAGCCTGCGCATTCATTTAGGAGACTACGCACGAGAAAACCCACTGCATTAAAAGCAAAAGGAAAAAAAAAAAAAGGAGATTTTTCTAAAAGTCAGTATGGCAGAGAAGCCAAACAAGCCATGGAGGAGACTGGTGGGGTGGAAATGCTTCAGGCAGGGAGGTGTTTCTTGTTCCATCCCGTTTCCTGACTGAAAGCATCAGGGGGCTTGAGTGCTGCAGCATTTGTGATGCTCCAGCAGAGCTTTCTGAGTTTTATCTTCCAGAGGAGCTAATCACAATAACAAACATATGGATTATTATTCTTGCTGTTGAGTTCAGCTTCTGCCATAGAGAAACCTCCTGGTATGAATGGCTAATTTATTGAGCTACAGATGTGAGCTCTCCTTCGCACAAGGAATGCAGTGAGATACCGGAGTCAGACAGCAGGGCCTGGGATCAGCAATCAAAGGTTAAATATCTCTTTGACTCTTCGTACCTCCTGAAGGCACTTCACCTCAGTGCTTCCTGCCCTGTAAGAGGGAACACTTGCTGTAAATGATGTCCCACTATGAGAATCCTGGGTTTTATATAAGTAGTTTATAGTTACGAAACATCAGACATCACACACCATTAGGGGAGGATTTTCACCCTGCACAAAGCCAAGCTCCTGTGGGACAGGGTATCTGACCTTGATGTGTCACACTGTAACTAGAGAGAGACGTCAGGAGAGAAATGGCTTTTATTGTGTGGAGCTGGTTTGTTTGTTTTTTTGAAGTTTTCTGCGTCATCCTCTTTAAATTTTTAGAGTGAATTTATTGCTCTTGAAATCCATATCCCAGGGGCCTAGGTCTGCTCAGCACAGAGGAGAGTACATGGGAAGCAGTGCTGCAGCTTTCCCTTCCAGTGTCTCAGTCCTGTCTTGCAGTAAATGCCTGGAAATTATTTTTAAAAAACCCTAAAAGGTAACTGGTTAGTTCCATCTCTCTTGACACAGCAATACCAGGAAATGCCAGCTCTGATGCTTTTCCTGTATACTGTGCACACAACCAGCCTGAGAGCACCTAATAACCAATAATCGCTGGTCATCACTGGCACTCCCAGCCACGCTTACTATTAAATCTGTGCAGAGGGAAGGTGTTATGTCCCTGTCTCTTTGCAGGTCTCCATGAGCCTGAGACGCTGCTCCATCCTGGTCCACTATTGAGTCACCTGGTCTATTGGTGTTGCCAGCACTTGTACCCTTAGGTAGGGTAAAATATGAGAAGGAGTAGAAACACCAGACCCTATGGCTTAACTAACACAGGGTTTGCTGTAATCTGTGATAGGGTGACAAAGTACCTGACCTGTGCCTGCTGCAGGGCTCCTGGCATTGGTCTGTGTGGCACCTCTGGTAAGCAGCACCTGGGCTGCACAGACCACAGGTGTGATCCAGTCTGGGGACTGCCATAGCCTGGGATTTTCCAGAGCTGAAATTCCACAAGCCAGACAAAAGGGCAATCTCCTATTTTCTGGCCTGAGTGGGAGGTACTGCTGTGCTGTTCACTGCTCCTGACCAGGCGTTGCATAATGCCAGCCTTGTTGCATCCCTCCTAATGATGCCATTTTCTCCATAGGCAGGAGACAGTCGGGTTTTGCCTAATCAGCAATTTTAGAGCTTTTGATTCGCACTCCTCCCCACCCCCTCTTTTTGTCAATATTCATTATAAATGCTTGAAGTCAGGGTTCCTTTTTAGCTGACTGTGCTTTCTCTGCCTCACCCCTTCAGGTGGATAGCTGACAAGTGACCACTTCATGCACAAGGAAACTTTAAATGAATTCCAAAAGAAAGTATTTGTGTAAGAATGAAAGGGCATCCCAGGCTTCTGCTGAGTAATGGATGTGATAATAATTGTAGGGGAAAAGATCCAAACAGTTGGGTGTTGGTTTTTCCTCTTTTTGCAGCCAGGCTCTTGATCAAAAGATGTAAAAAGCCTGACAGTTGCTGGAACAAGAGCTGCACTTTGATTCTGGGGCACACAAGAAGGATGGCTGCCAACCTGGGAATCAAGAAACTGGCTATTGCTCTTTGAACTGTATCAAAAGCTCATCACATTTACTTCTTCCAATTAACAAGTGAATTTATTATGAGTGTAAATGAAGGGCTGGTAGCCAAGGCTGGGAACAGACAGGAAGAGGGCATTTTGCTAGTTAGAGTCACAGTAATGCACAGCAGTTCAGCATCACAGCTGCCACCAGCCCCAGCCCAGCTTCTCCCTGCCACTTGCTCTTGGACCCAGAAAAGCCACCGCTAGCCCAGCCACAGGCCACTTTTCCTGAGGGAGAGCCTCTTGTTCCTGACAGTCCGTCAGTTTTGACATGAGGAACAATAAAACTGCAATCAAATGCCTTCCTCCAGTGTGCAGAGGCTGGGGATCAGGTTCCGCCTGTATCTCTTACCTTCCATCTACCACTTTGAAGAGTTTGTTCTTGAATTGTATCTGGATATCTCAGAGTGGAATTTCATTCTTCTGAGACTTTTAAAAGTAGACCAGGTAGAGAATTAGCATGAGATAGGGAGCACACCGATCAGCCTCCAGCTCACAGAGCTTCCTGTCACTATTGTAGGCACTGAGGGTGCTGCCCAGAAAAGATGATGCTCTCCAAAACATGGGAATTACTCTGGGAAGCGATGAAAGGCATCTGCCTCTTTTCTGGGCCTCCAAGAACAAGGGCAGTCTTCCTTTTTAACACAACATAGACATAGATGTACTAGTTGAGGTTCAGCTGGCATCTTCTCAGTCAGAGGGGCCAACAAGGGAAAGGGTGAAAAACAATATATGAAAGATATTTAAAATTTTCAGTTTGCACCATGTCATCTATAAAATAAATTCTGTGATAGGGCAGATCAGAGTCCATTCCTCAGTTCTGAGGCATACTTGTGAAGAATTGAATTCTGCCAGGTTTTGTGCTGGTTTGCTTGCTAAAGGAAATATCCTAGGAGTAGAATGAATGTGTCCAGGAGTTAATTTAACATGTTTTGTTCCAGGATCCAATACAGTTGATCAACACATATCCTTGAACAAGTTACTCAGATTCAGAGCATACTCATAAACTAAGTCAAATCCTCCAATGTGCTGCTGCATCCTGGCATGTATGTACCATTCTCATGCTGCTCAGGGTGTAGGAAACACCAAAGGTGCCAGCACACACTCATGAAGTGCATGTAAAATGTCTGGAGAGGAGTCGTTCTTCTGCACCAGAGAAAAGATGCTGTTTCCAGGATGCTATTAAAGGAATAAGCAGTGACCTGCACTTGGTCCATGCTTTCTGAATGAGATGTCCTGGCTGCTTAGCTGAGGAGACTGTCAACATGACTGATCACCCCTCACTGCCTCAGGAAAGGGCTTTTGTTTATATTTCAGGCAGACAGTTTTACTGCATTATATATGATCCTTGCAATTGTTACCACTATCTGCTTCTGCCCTAAATATAGTGTGAATGTTCCTTGCCCTTACCCTGGTGTCACTTCCATCCTTCATGCTCCCACTCCAGGTCTCTTACACCGGTTCCAGAAGTGACAAATCGGTACAAATGCATCACTGCTCTGCAGGGCGAGGCAGCAGTGTGTGCCTGGGACATGCCTCTCCACTCACTGGCATGCTGGGGGATGCTGTGTCTTGGAGCTGAACAGAAACTCTGAACCCATGCAGTTCCTCTGAAAGCTTCCCATAAATATACAAGGCTTACACTGACAAGCTTGCGTTAGATTTATAACCCCAGGACAGAGCAGTCACTTGTTCAGTCATAGAGAATGTCCCCAAGTCCCTTGCAGATTTAGTGGTGGGTAACGTGGTAACAGGACAGGACTTTGATCTCACCGCCTGTAGGATTTCACTGCCTTTCTGGGGATTTGGGGAGGGGACAGAGGAAAAAGAGGGAAGGCATTACAGGACCAAGCTGAGAGAGAAGCCCTTGCTTACTTGCTTTGGTTGAGTACTCACTCAGAAGCATCAGGGTGGACTTTCGGAGTGATTATGATCACACCGGTTCTCTCTGTATTTATTCCCCCTTCCTGATGCTCCTGTCAAATCAGCTCGCTCTGCAGGGCAGGAAAACTTGCATCCACAAATTCCAGCTTGAACTTCAGTTTGTGCATCTGAAAATGAAATGGGGTAAGTCCACACCACTCTCCAGTACTGAAGTCAGGAGGAACTTAGCAAGCAAACCATGGTGCACCCCCGTGTGACAGGCTGAACAGAGGTAGCCTGTTCTTCCCTTGCTGTTTACTCTGTGCCCCTGGCAGTGCCACAGACAGCAATGTGAATTCTCAGAAAAACCTCACATCCTATGTAGGTCTAACTCACAAGGTATCCTGAGAGGAAGAACCATGTGCCACTGTGATAGAATTACTTTTAGATCCAAAGGATGTCTCAAAGGGAAAAAAAATAAAAAAAGAGAGGGTGCAGCAGGTCAGCCTTGCTGCATCAGAACTGGTCTCTATTTCCATTTCTTGCCCAGCTGCTGCCCCACGGTCCCTTGCAGCAGTGCTGGGCACATTTAAAACTGCTTTTCAACTGGGCAGGTTTATATTAAGTCAGTGCCTTCCCCAATACCAGACATGGAAACAAGATCCAACTTTTTAAGTCTTGTGTGAACTGGGAATGAACAAGCTCATGCCATCATCCAGTTGTCTATATGTGTGTGGATTTGTTCAGCAATTATTCCATAGAGAAATGCAGTAAATTCTGGGATGGAAGACAAACAAGAACTGTCATCAGGAAAAAATAGCCATAGATCACTGAAGTACAGTTTATCCGCCTGAAATTACAGGTTTCAGGGAGGGCAGGAGTTAGAACTTATGCCCTTCCTTTACTCACTGAATGTGGACAAGAATTTCACTATGGATCTGCTGCATTTTGAATAAGAACATGTCCCTAAAAATTTTGGCTCAACAGAAATTATTCACCACATGTGTTTTCCTTTGGACATCTCTTAACCATGCACTGGCCTGGGCTAACTGGGGTTGAGTGAAGAATCCACTGAGGTTACAGTCTGAGTAAACTGAAAGTAGACAAGAAAAACACTGACCATGAGGAATTCAGTGGCAAAGCAGGAAAGTGCAAATGTCGGCAAGTCATTTCCTCTCTGTAATTAAGGTTCCCTGCAGAGCCACAATAAATGAAGGATGATCCAATACCTTACAGATTTCAAATTTCCGATGGCATTATTGCATCCAAGATGCCCTCAGATCACTTACAGAAACAGTCCAGCCTAGTCCAGATCTGGAAAGACACATCTTTCTTCAGGTGAGGGGATAGCTGTTTCACACAGAACTCATTAGCCACTCCACTGAATTGCCAATTACTAATTATTTTGATCGGTGGCTCTTGAGTAAAGTCCGTCTTCCCAGCTTGCTCAGAACCAGTCATTCCCTCACAGTTGCCACTGATGGGCTCTCAGGCAGCAATCTCTGTTGCTCTTGTAAATCTGACAGCATTCATTTTGCTTAACTTTTTGAGCTACCCTGCTGGCTAACTTTTTCCTTTCATTATTAACCTAAAACCAAAATAAAACAACAAAAAATCCTCCTCTTGACTGAGTGTCAAAAATAGCAAGCAGAGTTTCCTAACAGATGACCCGTAATGGCACATCAGTGATGGTGCTCTGTAAAAGATAAGGAGAATCCTGGCTGCGGCTTAGAAATGCAAGCATGCTGGTGAGGTAGTGATTTCCAGCTACTCCACAGTACCATGAAATACAAGGTCACACTTCCTTAAAGCCAGAGTAACAGGGGAGTATTTTTATTTTCTCTAGTTTCTCCAGGATAGTTAGCTTCACTTTTCCTTCAGTGCCCACCCAGACAGTTGCGCCAAATATACATAGAGAAGCAACAGCAAATAAAAAATGTGACAGTAAAATTGAGCAGTAGGATTTACCAGCTAATAATACTTTAAACTTTTGAAAATAACTTGATCAAGTCTCAATGAGACTCCTTTGAAATAGCAAACCATCTCTTGCATGAAAATGTATTCACCAGAGTATAGTTAATAGCCAGCTATGAAAAACCATTTTTACCACTGAAATTGCAGCTAATTCATCATATCTCAAGAGCTGGTTTTTTTCCACTGGTAACTTTCATTCCATCAATACGCCACAGCAATTCTTCGTACAAGACAGCCTCCATAAAGCAGAATAGAGACAAGGCTTGGAGAAATAAAGTGAGAACGTGCACTCTGTGAGCCCAGAGCAAGACAGAAAAGCTGAATAACACGGTGCCGAGGCACACAAACCCCCCGAAAGAAGTAGCTGCAGAGCTCCCCCTTTAGCCGCAGCTCATTAGCTTCCAAACCTCCACAAACTTCTCCAGAAATGTAGGTGAACTCTGGTGTCAAGATCACAGTTATAATTGCAGCTTTTCCCTGAACAGGGGCTGCTCAGACTTACCTGGCAGCAAACAGAAATTAGACGAAGCAGCAAGTCCCACGGACTCCTCAGTCGTCAGCACACACTAAGTCAAGCTCTACAGGCAATCCAGAAATAACAGAGCAAACCAACAGTAGGTTTTATTTGTCACTGTCTTCTCTTTACAAACATTTTCTGTAAAGAAAGTTAAGTGCACGGTACACAAAACAACATAGTAAATTATGATATTACTAGATAATGCCAGTGGACTTCTACTAAAATCAAATCATGGTTTTAAACTGAAAAGATATGAGGATACACCTTTTAAAAAAATACCTTAAGACCAGGAGAAGAAATAAGAATGCTGTGTTCAGATGCATTAATTTATTTTGTCTAGTTACCATATCACATGATTAAAAAGTTAAAGTGATTTGTGCTGATTCAAATTTTAAAACTGTCATCTTCACCACTGGCACATGATGGTGGGAAGCAGGGAAAGGTCTGCACCTTTGTGCCGACTGCCTTGAGCATAACAACAACACACACAGCTTTTGTAAGAAATCTTCGGACCACTCATTAAAATTTGCTGGCCTGAATAATATTTTATTTACACTAATCATACCCACTCCCATATTAACTGTGAACACAAAACAGCAAAAGGTGAGCCAGACTGCTACACCACGCACTCCAAGACTCCAGCTCACCAAAGCAATTCAAAGCCTGGGTATGTGCCTTCTTGGGGTCCTCAGAATCTGCTGAAGCAGATTAGAAACTCGGTGAAGGGGGTGTGTATTGAAATGCTAAAATCTTTAACAATTCTACCATCCACTGGGAAAAATCTATGGGATAGGACCTATAAAAAATAAACTAGGGCAAGAGTATTATTAATCTCTCTAAACCGCAGTGAGAGCTCCCTTATTGGCACTGCACCCTCCAGAGGATGCATCCCCACTGATCTGCAGCCACGTTCAGCTCACATATTTATGTGTATGTTTTATCACATGCTAACATGGGACTTTCTTTGATTTGTATATGAGATTTAAAAAAACCTAAGTTTCCATCAAACTTAGGGAAAAGCTTAATGGTGATTTAAGACATTGAAATCTGGCTTGCCACCAGACTGTGACAGCACTGTATTTTTTTCTGCCAGGGTTAGGTGCTCTCTGGTATAGCAGCATTCTTTATTTTTTTAAAAAATGAAGACTGTATTAATCATTTATGAAGCTGCAGAGTCTTTTCTGGACTCTGAGCACTGTTAAAGGTGCAGGGTAGGCAGCATATGGAAGGAGAGGTTAGGGAGGGAGAGGAGCTCCATCCCGGAGCAGCCGGATGTGGCTGGAGCTCTCTGTCTGAGAGCAACGTCACAGCCACGTCTGGCAGGTTTGGAAACACACGTCAGCAGGTTGGTCTCCTGTTTGGGCTCATGAATAAATTTCTCTTTGCAAAAGCAATAACAAAAATAAAAATAAAAAGCCGCAACACCCCAGGCTGCACAGGGTAAAGCTACTCAGCTTTCAGCCTATATGCTTAATAACATCACCTAAGGCCATGCCATGAATGTGTCATCTAGAGAGCCTTTTTGCTCATTTTTTTTTCCCTCTCTGCCACATTTCATCACACTTAATAATAAAATTCAATAATTGTTAGCATGGAGATGAACCACTTTCTCTGGGAATAGCCTTGAAAAACCAGCAAGCAACCTGGCAAAGTGCTACTGCACAGAAACTGAAAGGAATTCCAAGCCCTTTGTGCCCTCTTTTGAGCAATTGATACCCCCAGCGCTTTGCATTTTACCTCGCTGTAAGAGACGTCCCTGTTTGGGGAGAAAGGAACCAAGAGACAGCAGCTCAGCCTCGGAGCGTGCGACTGACATATATAATCTAGATTGGCTCTCCCAGGCAGACCTTTGATTGAGGAGGAAGAAGAGCAGCTGGTCAAAGTAATCTGCTCAGAGCAATTTGCATAATTTTCTCCCCCGTTTCCTCCGGCATTGTGAGCGTGTCTGGAGAGGAACACAAGCGGCAGATGCTGCGCCGCTCTGTCACAGGGTATAGCAAAGTGGAGAACGTGGGTCAGAATTCATCTGCTAAATATCCCCAACAGGTTAAACAGTTCTGGAGAGCTTCAGTCACAGATCTCTTTTGAAAAGCTTGTCCTTTTTTTTTTTTATTTCTTTTTCCCTTCACTGAGTACAAATGATTCTATTTCTCCAGCAGTTGCATGTTTCCTTTCACACTTGTGGGCTATTCAGAAAGATGCTCTTTGTGTTTCTTTATGGAGCTGGCTTCCAGGACCAAGTATTTCTTTATCTTGCTTGGATGAAGAGCCCATTACAAATGGGTTATTCGAGAACAGAAACCCAGGCTTCTGGATTAAAAATAAATGTTCATTTAATATTAAACACAAAGTTTTTAATTGTGCCAAGGAAGGTTAAAAGCCATCCTTCGGAGTTTCAGTTTCATGTTGGGTCTGGGACTCCAGTGGAAGCTGCAAACCTTGTAGCTGACCCACCCACTTGCAAAGCAAGTGCCTAAAATCGGACATCTGACTCATGGTCCTGCTGAGATGAAGGAACCTCTGCAAGGAAAGGACTTTTTACCTGCCCTGACCAGAGCTTAACTCCCATACCATGCTCCCATGGCTTTAAACTACCTGCAGGAGCCCAGTACAGTGAATACTACAACCCATGCTAAGTACCCAACAGCCACCTTTCCTAACCTAGGGGACACTGCAGGGGCTCTGCCCTCTCCCTTGGGCTGTCCCATCTCTGGTGCCAAGGTTTGCCTTGTGCAGGATACAATGAACTTCTCTGGCACTCATCTGAGCCTCCAGCTGCCAGCGCAGGCCATATGTCCGCAGCTAGCAGAGCCCTCTGATTTAAAATATGCAAACTTATCAGCAGAGAGTGTTAACTTCTACTTTTGAATGGTCCAGAAATGAAGCTTAAAAATCAACTAGGAAAAAACCTCAAACACATAAATATGATTTCTACTCTTCCCTCCTGGGAAGTTATTCCCCAAAAAAGGATGGGAATTCTCCAGCAAAGGTGGGGAGGTTGCAGGACCTCCTTGAAATAACAGTAATTAAGAGAAATGAGAAATAATGACCATGAGTTTAGCACTCCTGATTCAGAGCACAGACAAAGGTGCCTACAGAGGTTGACACCTACTGTGCAGCATCCAAGGCCAAGGGAACACTGAGGAATTTGGGTCACCCACCGCCAGCACTACCAGACATCAGCTCCCTCCACAACTGGAGCTCAGACAGTCTGAAGCAATGTCCCTGTTGGCCATCTGGGAAGCCATTGTCCCAGCAGGGATAGAACATGCTGTGTTGTGCAGTCCCTCACTGGATAACATCAGGCTGTTATCCAGCCCAATGTTAGATGCCAGAATAGGGGCCAACGTCTATTCTAGACTTCACAGTAAGCCATGATCATATGGTGCTGAAACAAAATTAGAGGACCCCACTCCAAAAGGGAGGCTTGCCACACTCACTGTTTCGTCATCATGCTGTGAAAACCACTATAATCCTTAAAAAAAAATCGTAGAGATTCCCTGCTGCTCCATCTCCCATGTCTCTCTTCAGTTCCCAGACAGGACTACTTTTTTCGGACATGGACTGCATTGCCTGTGTCCTCCATCCCCAGTTCACCTTCTGGGCCAGGGACAGAGCTAGGGAAACTCCAAAAAAGCCACAGATCAGTCTCAACTAGGCAGAAGCTTGCTGAGTAAAGCAGTAAGTCTAATGAACAAATTTTCACAGAGACCAAGTTTCTGAATATTTCAAAGTTCAGGACAGTTTATTATTGTTCTCATTCATTTCCTAAAATACATACATGCTTGTACTCTGTATCCTGCAGAACAAGCTCAGTCTGACCGAACCAGACACCCACAGCCCAGTATTGCTACCCATATCTGAATCCAGATGGAACTGGAACACACAAGGGTAGAAACATTCTTCTGTCCATTTTATCTTTTGGAGTGTGTGAAATCTGCTGGAACCAAGTGGATTGTGCAAGGTCTGATCTTAAAGGCACCTCATTAATGGTTTTGAAGAATAGAGTTTGGCAGTTTTCCCCCCTCCCTCAACATCATCAACATCTTTTGTGGGATTTCAAAGATATGGTCTCTCCCCCCTCAACTCTCTCTCCCCTATGGATTTGGCTCAGAGATTTTTTTAGAGGTTTTTCAGACTTTTTAAAATAAAAAGCTGGAAAAAAAAAATCAAAGAAAAATCCCCGGGACTTCCTACCTTTGCATTTGACCTTATTCCAGTGATTAAGTCTCTTCCAGGTATGGCTACTTAAGTCCTTTCTTGATGCATTACTGGGATGTTCACTCTCAGTAAATGCTCCATGTCTGATGTGACACCACTCAATGCCTCATAGTGTCAATCTGTGAAGCTTCTTGAGAGACCCTGGTACACACTGGAGAAGCCCCTCTGACCTCCATGGGCAGCCAAGAGCTCCTTGGGGGCTTCTGCTTACAAGAGCAGCACAGAGCAAATTTTTTACCCCAGCTATGGGCTCTGGACAGAGATCAGCTGGGAAGAAAAAACAAAGACCAAAATTTCCACTGTATTCCCTCTCCACTACCTGGTGGCAAGAGACATTAACTTCCTAATAGCAAAAGAGGATTGGAAGCCTCATGGTACTAATTTGGGACAGGAACATCTTCAGCCACAGGAAAAATATGGAGCCTTTGGGACAGAAGGAGAAAGAAAAAGGGCAAAAGTTTTCTTTAAACTTTTGTCCTTAGTGCCCCTCCAAATCCTGCCTCTCTGAGCCAAGAGGAGCCTAACAAAGCCAGCTGCCAAAACACAGCTTCAGCCCTTGCTATCCCTCTCAGAAGAGTGAAGCCAAGCCACCTGGGCTGCAGCCCCACACAGGAGATGTGATTAACTTTTGGACAAGGAGTGATTTGTTGGCATGGCAGCAATAAACAACAGTCTCAATTAACATGAGATCGTAGTGTCTGCATTGTTCTTCAGTTTTGCATGCAATAGCACCTACTCTGCCCTTGTTCATCTGGAGAACATCCCAGAAATAAAAACTGAAATACTTTCATAACCCTAGATTTAGGACAGTAAAAGAGCTTTTCTTTAACTCTGTGTTAACATGTCCTGTGAGGCTTAGCCTTCTTGAGATAGCTAATTACAGAAACTCAAAGAGTTAATTTATTCTGTAGAAGCCCCTTTGATTGTTCCGTTAGCACGTCTGGTAAAATCAGAGTTTTCGTTTAGGAATCCAACATGTCCCATACCCTTTCCCTCATCTCCTATTACTATTAGTGTCAGCCTGGTACTAACCTTCCATTTCTTTATTCTGGCTTTTTTTTTTTTTTTGGGTGTGTGGAAACTAACTACCTTTCAGTCACTGAAATGTTAATTTCAGAGACAGGCAGTAGGCAGCTAGAAGATAATGTTACATGTTTCCATCCTCCCACAGGGAAAAAACCTGGAGGAATCACAACATCTGAGATGCTTTTGCATTTTGGATAGGAAGACAAAGGGAAAACAGTTCATGTGTATACACAGACACAAATGCATTTGGAAACTGGGTCTTAGAGATTAAAAACATAATTGATATTAGGTGTGTTTGCTCCTTACAGGGCAGGCAAGGGAGAGATCTGAGCTTTAGATTTTCAGAAAGAGGAGAAACACAATTGGAAACTCACTGTTGAAAATAAACATCTTGATAGATATTTTTTGTCTCAGGAATACGTACTAGGAAATGGCATTATTCCACACAGAAGTACAGAATATTTGTCGTGTTTTCTTGCCATGTCACTTTTTCTGCACCGTTTCATTGAGGCCAGTTCCTGAAGGAACAATTGCCTTATTGTCACTCTGAATGTCCCAGGAGCAATGCAACACAACCAAAGAGGCAGGAGGGGGAAGAAAGAGAGAAAAAGTGGAAAACTTTTCCATCATGAATCACTAGTTCTTAAGCAGATCCTTCCGACACAGAGGCTCATTCTGCCGAGATCCTGTCCCTGCTTCCTCCTCTCAGTGTGTGTGTGGGCTCACGCTGTTGCTTTGTCTCTCCACTTTGGGTATTTGGGTTCAGTACAGCCTCCCTGCTAAGAAAAGCAAAAACAAAACCCCCAAAGTCATAAAATCCCTGATGTGGCTTTTGGGAGAACTCACAAATTTCCTGTTGCCTTCACCTGACAAAAAGAGATTGATCTAGGGCACATCAAAAAAAAGATCTCTTAGTTTCAGTTGGGGTTTTAATGTAATATTGCTAGTTTTCACCAATTCTGATTTGGCCTGGAAAGAGGCAATTCATGCAATTCCTGATGGCCAGCACAGGCCAGGCTCTGAGAAGCAAAGGTACCAGGAAGAGGCAGCTCAGGTCTCAGCACAGGGACAAGGACAGCAAGACCAAGAAACCAAAAGACAGTTCTTCCAGGTGGACACAAGCAGCCAATTGCCAGGGGAGGATGTCTGAGCTATGTTCTTCCTACACAGACTTAGGATTTAATCTTTGAACAGGACCTCATCTAAACATCTTCCATTCCACTGACATCATCACAAGCAATTGCATGAACTCAGCTTTAAAAGTGACCTGTCTCCACATAAGCCACAGGGACCACAATGTCAAAATTTGAAGGCCATTGCAAACACTATGCCAAAGAGCTTTAAGTATGATGAAATTTCTCATCAGAAACCTTGAGAGCTTTTGTCCTTGTGAAAAGTATCCTGCCTGATGCCTGCCTTCATGCCAGAGGTATTTCTCCATGGGGTCAGCAGATCAGGCTGAGCTAGCACCCAGATATTATATCTGTACCTTCAAAGTGGTGGTCTGGATGCAGATCACTCAGTACTGTTGTATCAGGCTCTTGGTTAGATTCTACACACATATTTAAGTGAATTACTATATAGTCCATTTATTTTCTTTCTATTTTTTCATTCCAGAGAATTCTCATTGTTATTGGGCTTTTAAGCTGAGGCTCAAGGATCACACTTGATTGCATAGGACAAACCATTTTAAGTGGTAAAGCTTAAGGATGGAAAAAATGAAAATTATGTAATTTAATAATGAACCGCAACAATGGAGCACAATCTTCCTGCGTATTATTGACAATGATCATCTCCGGCTGCCAGCACTGCTGGCTGTGAGGATTCAAGATTTTCCCTGCGCCAGCACAGACCTCACTCCTATTTCCAAGCTTTCCAAGTACAAACAGACCACAGGCTGCTTTGCATTACAGGGAGGCCTGCCCGTTAGTTTTCTATGAAAGGGTTTCACAGATTTTTACAACCTGGTGTGTGCACACAGGCGTGCAGCATCTTCCCTGCAACGTTTTGCTGACCTCTCTCAAAGAACATGGACAAAGGGATTTGGCTGCACAAGAGGGCACCTTGTGTGCCTTGACACAATCCTTGTATTTCCCGTGGAGTAGGGTCTTTGCTCAGCACAGATGGAGGCAAAGCATTTCTGCTGGGCTGGGCACTTCTAAAGCCAGAAGAAAGCCCCTTGCCATGAAGCCCCATTGCTCCTCTCAACATTATGTTCCTCTGAGCAAATCCAGCCCCTTGCTTTTTGTTCCCAACTTATTCCCTGAATTTCTGGATTTGAAAAAAGCCCAGATCTCAGCTGAAATCTTACTCCACTCTGGCAGCCTCTGCTGTGCTCCTTGTCTAGGTGGAGCCATATGTGACATATGTGATTCCAAGCCCACCATCGGCCAGGTTTCAACTGCAAGCCTTTCAGCTGGGTTAAGCTTGCAGTTGTAACAAGCCTATGAATTTTACCTGACCTGATATCAGTATTTTGAGCTTTCTGTTTCTTTGGTGGGGAGTTTGCTGTCCAGCAGACTGTTCCCTTGGATTAATAAAGAAAGATGACACACCGAGTTGTTCCAGTTAGCTGGTATCCAATGGTTTGGTCCTTATGAATAATGATCAACATTTTGAAATTAATTAGGGAAAGCCTTCCACCAAGGTGTATCTAGGATGAAAAAGATAAAGCTGTTAGTGACATAATGGAGACTTTTACATTGGAGGCAAGCTGCAATATTTCTCATTGCTTATGCAGAAAGGTCAGCTCCTCACTTCCAGATAATCAGGATAATCTCAAGACAAGGAGAGGAAGACTACATAAAGGAATATAGGAAAATCAATTCCGAAAAAATAAGCTGCAGCCCAAACCTCCATCAGAAATTCCAGTAAAACTCAAAAACCTTCCAAGAAAACAATCTGGAGATTCAAGTAAATCAGATTGCCTAAACTATAGATTCACTTCCTTCTTGTGGAACATCTGTGGAGGTTGCTCACATCCTGGCCCTTCCACCCACTCCCACATTCCAGCACCCAAAAAGTAAAAATGAGATCTGCTCTTCAGAGGCTGGCTAGCACGAACGCCTGAATGCCAGGTATGTGCAGCTGTATGCTTGATTGCTAATCCATCTGCAAGACTCGGCGTGGGCCACTTTTGTTTGAGCCTCAAGGATGGGAAAATGGGTTGGAATAAATAATGTGAAAGCCCTTGGCCTTTTGCCTCTTTTGAAAGCTGAATTGGAAACAAAAGTTCCTTCCAGGTTCTCAAATGCTTGGTTAGTGCCACCCATTTGCTTATTATGCTGCTCCATTTTCAGATCCCATATAGGAGAGCAAGCCCTGAAACACTGGGAGAGCAGCTTTTCTGCCAGTGCCCTCCCAGGATGGCTGGAAGCAGGAAACCTGTTTTGTGGAAACACTAACCAAAGCTTTTGCTTCAGAAAAGTTCAGTGAGCACAGGTAAATATTCAACATTGGAGAATGTGAGAGAAGGAGGCCTTACATCTGGAGCTAAACTCAACACATCTGAAGGATTGGGTGCAGCAAGGGTGGGCAAGCCACTCTTGGACTGACCAAGAATCAATTCAATATAATATACAAAAGAAATGCAAAATTCAGCTAAAAACCCCTTCTCATTGATTTATATTTCTTGATTCTTGTCCTGGCTCTGCCTCATCTTCTTTCAGTGGGCCATGGGTGTTACCAAACAGCATGGTAATACTTGGCCGAAGTCCTAAAACATGGATATTTGTAAACATCAGTGAATAACATTATTTAACATCATGCCTGAACATTGTTTTAAACCTCTGGGTACAAGCAAGGGAATGCCAACCCCATAAAACCTACATGCAAAAAAGGAAAAGGCTTCTTTCAGAGTAAATTTTAAGTTACCATTTTTTGATGAATGAACATCTCAAAAATCAAGACTTTCCAAAACTATTTTGCAGAAAGCGAGATATAGTCAGATGCTCTCAAGCAATGCCTGACTGAGGGTGAGGCATCCACTTGAACTACAGGAATCCAAGTTTCCAGACAGCTTGAGCTGGAGAGGGGACTTTGGCTCCTGAAGTAAGTCCCTAACTGATGGGATAGCAATAAACCATCACACCTTGCACACTGAGGCCGACACTGACAGAGCCACCTCTGCAGCAGTATTTCTCCCACTGGGGTGCCCTTGGCTGTGTGGGAGCCGCTCAAACACCAATGCTTTTTCCTCAGGACTCACTCCCCCTGGCTGCTGCCCCGCAACCCCGATCCCCACCCCGAGACCTGTCCCCTCACTTGTTTCCCAGTTCACAGCATGGGATTGCTGCTGCTGGAGAGGAAACCTGGGAGGTCTGATCCTGGCTGTGCAGTGAGTTTGATTCCCAATCTCCCCTCATTGTCTCCCTGCACGTGGCAGCCGGGAACGCTCCCAGATGAAAGCAGGGATGGAGGGGGCACAGTCCTGTCCTCCCCCCACACCTCGTCCCAGCTCCCGGGAGGAAACGAGCCATTCCCAGCTCTCTGCTCAGGCTGCAAAAAGGGCACTTCTCCTCTAGGGAGCGGCTTCGCTTCCTCCCTCCGTCTCCAGGACGAGATGGATTCATCACAAGGTGCTTAGCGGGATGAGCCGCCTCCACTCAAATCCCGGGATCTGCAATTCTTGCTGCTCCGGGGCTGTGGGAGGGCACTGGGCTCACTCTCCCTTTCCATTTGACTCAGCCTTCTCATAGCAGGGATTATCCTCCTCTATCAAAGGGAAAGCTGCGGAGCAGACGCCCGCCTATTCTTCCCGAGCACTGAGCCTGACAGCCGGCTTTTCAGCCCAGCTCCCATTACCAGCTGCCCTACAATGAGGGAGCTAAACTCCACACAAGGCCCACATGGAGCTCCAGAAGGAGCTGGGGGGCTGGAGGGTGAAGGAGGGGAGAGGGGGAAGCCGGGCCGAGTGGCCAAGGGAGAGAAACAACTCATGCAGATGAGGGAGAGTTAATCCTATTTAGCACATGTATATTATCAATGAGTGTGTGTGGTGGGGAAGGGCAGGGGGGGAGCCCCCCACTGCAGGCAGGCGGAGGCAGACAAAAAGGTCATTCATGTGTGGCTCACAGAATTAAGAAGGTACCACAATCTGCTGCTGGTTTGGCTCCAAATGGTTCTTCGTATTCAAATCAAAGCCCCTTCCCCCAGCCCGACCTGCAAAACTTCCTCGATTCCCTGTCCCTGCCTTGCTGTATGATTACCAATCCCAGTTTTACTTTTCATCCTTTCTGGTGGCAATGAGGAGGTGAGAGGCAGCAGCATTTCAGGATCAACTCAGCACCGTATCACAGGGGCCAAAATTTCAGCTGACATTGAGATTCAGGCTTCAGAAGTGTAACATTGGTGTGGTCCACCTTGTGTCCCAGGAGTCATTTCAGAAATGGCTATGGACCCACATTTTCACATCTTTGGGCTTGGGGCTGAGAAGAATTTGTAAAATGCTGATACCTCAGTGCTGGACCCAAAATTTCTGGAGGGCTCAGGAATATTTTGGGTTGATCCTCATCCACCATTAGCTGTGGCTTTGCAATAAGACTGAGTTTGCAAAGATCCTCTCTATCCAAGTTTTATCGCTAGCACATTGCACCAAGTGACTTTCTACATCCTCCCAGTTTGGCTGTGCAACATAACAGTGTCTTCCCCTGCAAAGTCCCTGCTTCCTCAAGAGCCCATGAAAAAGAATCCAAAACTCAGGGTTCTTTTCAATAACAGTCTGGAGATGAAAGGCCAGGGCTGGAGCGAGTAATTTAAAATGCATAAAAAAAAAAATCTGAGGCTTGAATCCACAGGCTGCCCCTTTAGAGAAAAAGCAAAATGTATTTTGGACAAACCATTTGACTGCTTATGAACCACAAATACAAACATTGCTCCTTAATTTGCATTCAGTGCCAGAGGAACCTGCACTCCCTCTAATGAGCACTGCCAGCCACCCTTTTCAGAACTCCCCAGCCACCCCAAAGAAACCAGCAATTCCTCTGGGACTCTGACACTGGCTAACTCCAGCCTTTGGATGGCTGCTTGTGCTGTGTTGCACAGATCTCACTTCACCCCCCAGTAATCTCCTTGCCTTCTCCACAGGAATCAGGAATAGAGGAGCTCTCTCCTCCCCTACTGTATATGCTCATAGGTTTTAATCCAATTAAACTGTTCTCCCCCCTTGACAGATTCCCTTTTTTCTTCATTTGCTTTCAATAAAGAAGCATCGTTTGCTTGGGAGCATTCCAGGGTTGCAACAACAGGCCCTTTGCTTACATGTGTCGCTTACAAGTGGAAAACTGCAAACGAAGCTCAAGGTTTATTTTAGAAGGAGGGTAGAAATGGCCCTGTTATTTAATTATTTTTTAAAATGCTTTTAAAACCTTAAGTAAATTAAATTTCAAGAGACATCTCACTCTTTTTCTGGGAAGTCCCTTCCTCGTCCCTTTCTTGTACCAGATTGGTATGTCAGCACAGGCGTGCCCATTGCCTGGCTCCCACAGACCCATCAAGTATCGATTTTGACACTTAACAGAATTAGAAATGCCAGCCATCCAAACCTTGATGGCTTTTCACAGGGAGCGAGCACTAACCTCCATTAGGAGGCTTCCTTTTATCACATAGTTCCTCTTATAATTCAATTTGCAATGAAATTCTCCCCCATTTCCCCAAACCCTGCCAGCTGCCAGCCCCATTCCTCTACCACCAATACATACTCCTCAGTCAGATAGACCTATATCCAATCCTTTCTGTAATTTAAGAAAATCATCACTTATACCACTTCCCTCTGCTGGAAGGAAGCCACAGTCAATAGGTGAATCAGGTCTGCACCTTGTACCCCCTGAGTTAATAAATGTTGAAAAGAAGGTGAGCTGAAGCCCTCCGTAAATATCTTGTGTCAATTGAATAAAGTTAATGTCATAATGCAGCACCCCTAAGTTCCTTGTAAAAATATGCCTGAATTATGAACATAGTGGTGAAAAGCTAAAATATTGTTGGTCTGCAAATCCTCCAGCCCTCAAGCAAATAACTATCTGTACAGAAACAAAGTCAGGAAAATCCAACTTAAAGATAAGTGGAACTGCTGTTAATGTGAGGCAGTGCACTACCTGGGTTTGATCCAAAAATTAGTCAAGTTCTTCATTTAACTACAGGGGGTGGTTGGATTAGGTCCCACTTGGCTGATGCGCCGGGGGCAGGAACGTGCAATTCTGTATCTTTCTCCTCCTTTTAAATGCTCTCAGACTCTTACGGTATTTTACAAATCACTCAAGGACTTGATAGGTTAGCAGGAAATTTCCTTTGTGCTGCTGTGCCAGAAATGAGGAGCAGATCTGGTAGGCAGCTCTTCATTTTACAGTCTGCGAGATCCCCATTCAGCTGCAGTAGGGGAATGTATGCACAGGATTAAAAATTATCCATGATTACAATTTAGAGTGTTATAAACCACTCAGCACCTGGAGCCCTGGCGAGGTGATATTTAAAGATTAATAAAATAAGCATTTGAAAATCCACTTCCCCTTTGGTTATTTGCCAGGATCATAGTCCAGAATATAGCATTTTCCATGCAAGAACTGGTAAGCTGATTAACAGCTAAAGGAGAGCACTTCTGTGCACTTCCTTCAGAATGTACAGTACATACCATATCATCAGCATGAATAGGGGAAAGCCCATCCTGAACCTCTATCTTAATAACTGGAAAGTCAGTCTGGGCACTGTATTTAAATAAATAGTTATTGAAGGAGCAGTTGCTGTTCAGATATTTGGTTAAACTGACTCTCCATCAATTTGGGATTAGTTCAGTTGAGATCTAAGGAGTTATTTGTCTGATGTGATTGGATGCTCATTAAATACATGTTTTCATTCTGAGTATGCTTTTAAGGTTTGGTCCCCAAGATTGAGCATCCACCAATCCATATAGTCTGGCTTCGTCTTGTGTTCAGAGTCTGGTTCAAAAAACATTAAAATTAGTGTCTGTTTCCACTGGCCTCAGTGGGCTACAGATTTCACCCCAGTTCAGGAGATCTCTGCATTTAAGTTTAACACTCAAGTCTAGTGAAGTTAATTAAGCAAATCCTATTGACACCAATGATTTCTGAACCATGCTTGTTTATCTCCAGCTTAGTCTTAAAGCATCAG
This sequence comes from Scytalopus superciliaris, assembly GCA_013400415.1. NCBI lineage: Eukaryota > Metazoa > Chordata > Aves > Passeriformes > Rhinocryptidae > Scytalopus > Scytalopus superciliaris. Next base: position 1,739,909 of record VXBX01008145.1, on the reverse strand, counting down.
AAGGAAATTAAATCAAAAACAGGGCACCTTAGCAAGGTAAATGGCATTTCAACTGTATGGACTCTAACCCCCTAAGATGTAAATGTTTGGGTAAGATTTTTGGAAATTAAACTCATTCCTCCCTCCCATAGTGTATTTTTTATCTTCAACAGCCTATACCACTGTTTGCAGTGGAATGGGATTTGGTGATAAGTGAGCTTCACCCATATAACTTCTCAAAGTACAGACAATTGTTGCAAATGATGCTACCCATTAACAGTAAATGCTTTCAATGTCTCCAGCTCTATAAATCACTAAATATTACAAAGAGCTACTCCTCAGTTCCTCCCATGAGAGACTAGAGATGGGACTTTTGTGGACACAACTAGTAAAAGTACGTAAGGATTTCTTCCCTCTTCCTTTGAATAGCTGTTTATTGAACAAATATGTGGAAAGGGAGGGGCACTCTAACCTCAACAGTTGAATTCTTTTCCATATAGTTTTTCTTACTCTCTATATGAGAGTTCCTCTAGAAGAAACTCATTGAGAAGACAATTTTCAACAATTAGCATTCCCTGTTATTATTCTTCCATGATTTTTCCAATTACTATGACAACATACGAAGATGAGGAGTTTCCTGACTTACAGATTTAAAGTGTTATTTATACCAGTGGCACAAGAGGAATGTGCACCCAAGACATACATAGCAGAGTCCACAGAGGATGAAGCAGGGCATGTTGCTCTAGCAGGAGGGGTTTATCAAAACACCAGCTAACTAAATGCCCCCAAGAAAAGCAGATCTTTTCTTTTCTTCACCCTGTTTCTCTCAATACTTAGAGAGCAGACTCTGTTTTCCCTTTCCCTCTGCCAACCCTCATCACCTCCATTGGCTTTCTACGAGGGACTCGAGATTAATGCACATGTAGCAGAGCAGATTTAAGAATTACTTTATTTCAGTGGAAAGGTCTTCCTGCTACTTTAAAATATGTCCTTCTCTTTTTCTCTGACATTGCAATTAATCAAGTCTCCCACCCACTCAGAGCCTGTCTTCAGAGTTTCTCTGTCTCTCACTTTCTTGTACAGAGGAGGCTTTAGAGCCTGGCAGAATTTATGGAGGAAAGTAACATGGATTTAGCCAGGACCTCAGAAATTAAGTTCAAACACTCTCATGGCACATCTTCTCCTCACTCCCTGTCACAACATGAACCAGTGGCTGGTCCTTTTCTCTAAGCCTTCATCTGCTTCTGCATCCCTGTGGCCACAGAGGGTCTTGTACAGCGCAGGGTTCCAGCTCTGCCAAAGAGGAAGCAAACGTATTTAACATGGCAGGTTTGAGGAATCTCAGGGCTCCAATTAGCATAATTAACTTAGAGAGTCTAACAAAGGGCACTGTGAAACCTGATCCCTCCAAACCAGGCTCACAGGCTCTCTCCAGCCCCCAAATCTGAGGCTTCAAGGCTGTTTTGGGGAGGGGGCCAGAACCAGGGGAGAGGGGGAGCAGAAGTCTGAGTTTTGCTCAGAGTGAAAGTACTTTTCCATGAACAGAAATAATTTAGCCCTTTGTTTGTAACATTACTGTATTTGGCTAAGACTTCTGGACTCAGTCTGTCTCACACTATCCAATAGTCAGCTTTACTATCCAGGAGCCCAAGTCAAAACCTGGGTGCAGAGTTAATCACTCCCAGCTGCAGTGCTGTGTTCAGGCCCAAGGTCTGGGGCAGATTTGTCACCAAACAGTCCTCTACAGGCACGAAGTCACCACTGTGTATTAGGAGCGGGGTCATGTATGTACAGGGTTGATCACAGAAAGACATAGGGGGATTTTGTTTGTTTTGCATATGTGTTAGGAAAAGGAGATCACTAAAGAACAATGTAAATGTTATACCTTCCAACTGTAAATGTTATACCTCTTACTAAAAGAAATAGGTCTGGTTATTTGTTTTTTGGCAAAACATGTCTTCTTTTCCTTTGTCAGTAGGTGCAAGTTGATTTCTGGAGCCCAAAACACCTCTTTTTGGCTAAATACCTGTTTCTTTTTTTCTTTTAGTAGCACACCCTGGAGGAGCATAACTGAACTGACATAAATTACATGCAGAGGAATTGGGAGTTTAATGAATAGAAGACTCGTGGAATTCACTTGATGTTGGCACATTAACACACTTTTTCCTGTGCACTGAAAGTAGGTTCTGTAGTTTTCCCACATAAAGTGGGAAGAAAAAGAAAGAAAGAGAAAAAGAAAACTTTTAAGACTCAGACCTTAGAGTTCTATGAGCAATTTGATTATTTGGTTCAGTCCCTGTGAAATGACATTCGAATGAATAAAGACCAGACAAGCAGGACAGTGACAAAGTAGGCAGCAGAAATGTTTTGTGTGGGCTTAGTAAATGCTTGTCAACAAATAATTCTGTCATAGCTTGAACTTGAAATAAAAAATAAAAATACCAGCAACCTGGGCCTCTTAATCATTTTTCAAATAATGAACTAAACCCCAAAATTGGCAGTTTGGAGTAAGTGAAGAATATAGCAGCACCAAGACAGTAGTATCAACACCCTTGGCAATAGCTTCCATTTCTGCATTCCCTCTGGTTGTTTAAATACTACATACTGGTGACTGGGAATCTTTTTTAAAACAGAACCTGGGTGCATAAATAAATGTGTTCTGACTTGTGCTCATGCTGTTCCAGCATTATAGGAAACACATTTGTTTATCAGGTTTGATTAAGCTTACACGATCCAAGTTCTGCCAGAGTCAGGAGTGCATTGCACACATCATTTGATAAGAGAGAAGGATGAGTTATGTAAACACCTAGCAACATGTGAGGGAGATTTACTCTAATTGTTTATGTGCCTTTGTGGGAAGATTATAATCATGTTGTTTCATTAAACAAAACAGTTGTACAAGTTCTATAAGACAAATTGCCTTTTGCTCTATTCACTCGCAAAGGTCATCCTGTTACCACTGATTAGCACCAGACAGCCAGTCATACTTTGGCAAAAGGCAAGTTCATTCATAACAGGAATGCAGAGTCTTTCTCAGAATAGGTTTCCCAGTGACTGACTTGGCAAAGATACAACAGAGAAAACACTGCTGCCCAATATCAAACATTCACCTTCTGACAGCTCCAGAGGACATCTATCCTTCACAGCAGTGCTGAGCACCACCAGCTCAAGCCTTTGGCTGCATCAGAACCGCAAGTAAATATGCAGAGGTGAAGCACAGGTAAATCATTTCCAGATATTGCTAACTAATGGAGTAACCAACCTCATTGTTAACTAATCCCAAAAGAACTCTCAAAGTTTGAGAAAATATAGCAGCAGAGGAAGCTGAAGTTCTACTCTAAGTATCTCCTAACGTTGGAGAAAGCTCTTCTCAATTCCTCTTCTTGTATCCCCACTCACGTCATTATAGGCAGGCCAAGGAATGGTCATGGACTCTCTTAATACATACCCACACCACTCCCCAGAGCTTGGTAACTATCTTGCTTTCTCTCTTTGATAGGCATGTAGGAAACAAATGAGAAGGAGAAGATGCCTGAAGAGTCCATTAACATTGTTAGGTTAGATGCGTTGACAACAAATCGATTTTTTTTGACGTGGCTGTCACAGTAATGAAGGTACATTTCTGGGTAACTCTTCTTAATGCAAGATAAGATATGGATGGCCCATGTCTTTCTGACATATGTCCAGCATATCAAATGGTGGCATAAGAAAAGGTTGTTTTGTTGATGCTCTAATCAGAGATAAAATTTAAGATTAATGATGATGGGTGGTTTTGTCTGTCATATTTTTTGAAGGATAGAGGTCACACACTCCTGGGGATAGCAGAGTTAGTGCCCTACCTCTGAAAAGAAAATGAACACTCAACAAGACCCATATTAAAAGGTCCCTCTTTCCTCTAGAGATTAAAAGAGGCAGTCAAAGGAAAAACATGCCTAAACTTGAATGTCACAGTACATTTCTCCACTATTGCTGAGGTTCTGGCATTTGAACAGATCTTTTAAGGCTCTTTTCTTTGATATATAAAAGAAATTTTTAGCACAGTGAAGAAATGTATATAAGGGTCAAAGTGGCAAGAGGAGAGAAACAAAACAAAAAATTAACAAGTACCAGGGAAGGCCATGGGTGGAAATTGGAAGATCTTTTCCTACTCCTGAATATACATGGGCCTGTCACTTTGTATTGAATTCTGCTCTGGGGTCCTATTTATTCTATGAAATGGGGCACACTCAGGGCTGTCCCAGCTGGTGAGATCCAGACCACCTCTGAGGTCCCAGCATGGTCCTGGCTGAGGGCAAGAGAAGGACCAGCACCAGTCTTGGGACTGTTGCACACCTCTTTTGCCCTGCTGGCTGTAAGGGTGCAGAGACCAATGCTTGTAGGCATCCCTTGGCAATGTTATGCCTTAGTTTCCATACATTTAAAGCTGATGTAATACTAATATTCACTATAGCACATAAGCTTTAGCCTATTTTGTTTCTTAGATGAGGTATTGTGGTTTAACCCCAGATGGCAACAAAGCATTGTGCAGTTACTCACTCATTGTACCCCAATAGGATAGGGGAGAAAGTCAAAAGAGTGAAGGTGAGAAAACTTATNGAATCTTTTTTAAAACAGAACCTGGGTGCATAAATAAATGTGTTCTGACTTGTGCTCATGCTGTTCCAGCATTATAGGAAACACATTTGTTTATCAGGTTTGATTAAGCTTACACGATCCAAGTTCTGCCAGAGTCAGGAGTGCATTGCACACATCATTTGATAAGAGAGAAGGATGAGTTATGTAAACACCTAGCAACATGTGAGGGAGATTTACTCTAATTGTTTATGTGCCTTTGTGGGAAGATTATAATCATGTTGTTTCATTAAACAAAACAGTTGTACAAGTTCTATAAGACAAATTGCCTTTTGCTCTATTCACTCGCAAAGGTCATCCTGTTACCACTGATTAGCACCAGACAGCCAGTCATACTTTGGCAAAAGGCAAGTTCATTCATAACAGGAATGCAGAGTCTTTCTCAGAATAGGTTTCCCAGTGACTGACTTGGCAAAGATACAACAGAGAAAACACTGCTGCCCAATATCAAACATTCACCTTCTGACAGCTCCAGAGGACATCTATCCTTCACAGCAGTGCTGAGCACCACCAGCTCAAGCCTTTGGCTGCATCAGAACCGCAAGTAAATATGCAGAGGTGAAGCACAGGTAAATCATTTCCAGATATTGCTAACTAATGGAGTAACCAACCTCATTGTTAACTAATCCCAAAAGAACTCTTAAAGTTTGAGAAAATATAGCAGCAGAGGAAGCTGAAGTTCTACTCTAAGTATCTCCTAACGTTGGAGAAAGCTCTTCTCAATTCCTCTTCTTGTATCCCCACTCACGTCATTATAGGCAGGCCAAGGAATGGTCATGGACTCTCTTAATACATACCCACACCACTCCCCAGAGCTTGGTAACTATCTTGCTTTCTCTCTTTGATAGGCATGTAGGAAACAAATGAGAAGGAGAAGATGCCTGAAGAGTCCATTAACATTGTTAGGTTAGATGCGTTGACAACAAATCGATTTTTTTTGACGTGGCTGTCACAGTAATGAAGGTACATTTCTGGGTAACTCTTCTTAATGCAAGATAAGATATGGATGGCCCATGTCTTTCTGACATATGTCCAGCATATCAAATGGTGGCATAAGAAAAGGTTGTTTTGTTGATGCTCTAATCAGAGATAAAATTTAAGATTAATGATGATGGGTGGTTTTGTCTGTCATATTTTTTGAAGGATAGAGGTCACACACTCCTGGGGATAGCAGAGTTAGTGCCCTACCTCTGAAAAGAAAATGAACACTCAACAAGACCCATATTAAAAGGTCCCTCTTTCCTCTAGAGATTAAAAGAGGCAGTCAAAGGAAAAACATGCCTAAACTTGAATGTCACAGTACATTTCTCCACTATTGCTGAGGTTCTGGCATTTGAACAGATCTTTTAAGGCTCTTTTCTTTGATATATAAAAGAAATTTTTAGCACAGTGAAGAAATGTATATAAGGGTCAAAGTGGCAAGAGGAGAGAAACAAAACAAAAAATTAACAAGTACCAGGGAAGGCCATGGGTGGAAATTGGAAGATCTTTTCCTACTCCTGAATATACATGGGCCTGTCACTTTGTATTGAATTCTGCTCTGGGGTCCTATTTATTCTATGAAATGGGGCACACTCAGGGCTGTCCCAGCTGGTGAGATCCAGACCACCTCTGAGGTCCCAGCATGGTCCTGGCTGAGGGCAAGAGAAGGACCAGCACCAGTCTTGGGACTGTTGCACACCTCTTTTGCCCTGCTGGCTGTAAGGGTGCAGAGACCAATGCTTGTAGGCATCCCTTGGCAATGTTATGCCTTAGTTTCCATACATTTAAAGCTGATGTAATACTAATATTCACTATAGCACATAAGCTTTAGCCTATTTTGTTTCTTAGATGAGGTATTGTGGTTTAACCCCAGATGGCAACAAAGCATTGTGCAGTTACTCACTCATTGTACCCCAATAGGATAGGGGAGAAAGTCAAAAGAGTGAAGGTGAGAAAACTTATAGTTTGAGATAAAAATTGCTTAATAGGCAAAGCAAAAACCAAGCACACAAGCCAAGAAAAACAAGGAATCATCCCCCTCTTCCCATGGGCAGGCAGGTGTTCAGACATCCCCAGGTAAACCAGGATCCACCACATGTAACAGGGACTTGGAAAGACAAACATCATCACTTCACACATCTCTCCCTTCCTTCTTCCCTCAGCTTTCTATGCTGAGCATGACACCATATGGTCTGAGATATCCCTGGGGTCAGTTTGGGTCAGCTGTCCCGGCTGTGTCCGCCCAATTCCTTCCTCTATGTAAGTCCTGCTCAGCAGTCATGAAAACACCCCTGAATTATCCACACTGTTTCTAGCACAAATCCAAATCACAACCTCAGACCAGGTACTATGGAGAAAATTAACTCTATTCCAACCAAAACCAACAGAGGTATTCCAATTAATGTTTGGTGAGACCTGAAGTCTACGGAGAAGAGCTGTTATTACCTTGATTCACCTTGAAGGCATCACAGAATTGTATTGAAGTATCTATAACAAAACCCTTGATAGTAATAAAAAAAACCTATTTTTTTCTGCTTCAGAGTATTGTTTCAGCTATGAAGAGAATTAACATTTAATTACTTTGAGAATAAAGAAACAAACAATTAACTGCCTTCAATTCACTTAGCAAAGAGGTGAAGTCATGCAAAACATATTTTGATTGGAGATAGGTAAAAGCCAAAATCTTGAAGAGCAATGCTTCTTAATTTTGTGGTAAGTTCAGAGACAAATCCAAAGGTTTGAATTAGCCATCAGTGTTCTGGTTTTGCATCTAACCCAAAATGGGAAAAGGACCAACAACTCATTAGAGCAACTACTTTTGTGATGCTTTTGCAAATAAAATCTACAGAAACAAATTTTGCAAGATTTCAGCCTTAAACTGTGAGCCCAGTTCAAAACTTGGCTCCCAAAAATCATCATTTTTTTTCTCTACCAGAGGTCATAAATTCCTTTTGAAAAAGGCTTCTGTTTAAAAGGCTACAATACAACTACAACTAATAAAGTAAATAAATAGCAGTCCAGCAAACCTTTGCTAAGGAATTAAACTTTCTGCTACTGGTAACAAGCCTCCAAAGCCATTCAGCAGGATGTTTTTCTTACCTCTCAAAATAGCCTTTCACGTAGGGTGGAATGGCAGGAAGAGAAACGGGGTTTAAGGGCATTATAAAAGGAGTCACCTGCAACCAGCCTGCATCACTCTGCATCCATAGCAATAATCGGCAGCTGTGGCTCTTCCTTCCCAGCTCCAGACGTGGCCCTTTGTGTCTCCTTTCTTACTGCTGACCCAGTGAAGACTCTACATTTCCTCTTCTGCTCATGGTCTTTTATTTCACTTTTTGAAAGTTTGTATTTTGTTGAGTGTGAGTTTCAAAATACAGCAGTGAATTTTCAAGCAAAACAGCCCCGGCTTTGAAGCCAGCCCACCAATAGGCCTTCCAGGACCAGCTGCAGAGCAGCCTTTCTACAGGGAGGAGATGAAACACAAATCTAATAGCAAGTGGAGGCTTAGGGCCATATGTGACATCTCTGAAATCTCAGACATTGTTCTCACTACAATCTGGCCTCAAATCATGGAAGTAGGTTAATATTAGCTTGTTCAAACAGATTTTCAGTCAAGATCTCACTTAGAAACAGCTGGAAGAAAAAAACAAATTAAAAACATGCTTTTGTTTCTTAGGGTTTTTTTTCCTATTTCAACCTGGGCCTGAAGCTGCAAGTGCAGGTTCTGATCCAAATGGTCCAAATTCAGGGACAGGGTAGATGGTTTCCATTCCCCCATTGAAACCCAGTCCCACACTCTCTCCATCTTCCCAGAGAGCTGTAGTTTCTTCACAGATCCACTTCTCTGTTTGAGCTTGCAGGTGACATTGCTGATCTTTGAGATGAGGAACTGGGATTCCAAACTGATTTACAAAGCCAGAACTGAGTAGATGAGCAAAATGAAATCATAGCTGCCTGACCTGCTTATACACTAAAAGGCCTTGAGGGGGGGAAAAAAATCAATTAATCAATTTGTTTATGGAGGCAACTTAGCAACGGGGAGCACATGGAACTGATTGGTTGGGTCTGTTAATAAGCAAGTTGAATTGCAGATAGTTGCACCAACTGATTTCAAATTTTGGGATATTGATTTTTGTTACAAAGATTCATTTCCACTGACCCTCCTCCCAGAGAAAGAATCACTGTTCCTTTATGTCAAAGTAGTATCATGCTGCGATTAAGAATTACCATGTTACCATTTCAAGGAGATTTTGGTACACTCGAGGTTTCTAAGCCTGGACTAAACAGAACAACTTGTCTGCTACTTGCTTGCTTTGTGGAGGCACCTTAGGAGACAGTGCTCAAAAGATGCTAAAAGACAAATATATTTAAAATCAATCATATTATTTGCTAAGTTCCTGTTTCATGATAAATAATGGGCTATGCTCAAAATCTATGCAAAACAAAGAGAGAATTTCTCTTTTTTCTTTTAGATTTTAATTATTGCATAATACATGTGATAACGGACTATATAAATACCAGTATTACCTGACAGTTTCTATAGTTCTACTTGATATTTTAAAATACATTTTTTGAGTGACATTTGAAGCCTATGATGTATCTGAGTTTGCAGTAGATATGGCAATTGGACATTACAAGTGGTAGTGGACATTACAGCCCACAGCCTCTCAACAGGCAGAGGTTAGCCACAGGGAAACCTGTGCATGAACCACCCACACCCTGGGAACACCTGCCTGTCAGTGTCACCTTCCTGCTGTCCCTGCTCTGCAAACCAACACCTTCATTTTCTGCTTTGTGCCACCCCCACACATGCTGACATCTCACTTCCACTCACCTTTTCAAGGCATGGTCCTTATGGAAATATTACCCTCAGAGCCACCACTTTGGAGAGGGCTGCAGATAACTCTTATAGCGATGCTGGACGTTGCAGCATCCTGGGAATGTGCTCCAGGTGCCTCAATAGTTAAAACAGCCCATGGGATGTACAGGCTGCAGACAATCCAAAGTGGGTGCAGGACCCGCCTATGTGAAGGGACCCTGTGCAAGGCTTACACCTCATATACACCATATATTAACCTTCAGGCTTAAACAGAGTGCTGAACCTCAATGAAGGCTCTTTTACCTCTGCAGGAGTCCCAAAGAGACAGGAGCTGTCATCCAACCCGAAGCACTGCTGCCAGAGGGCCAGCAGCATCACTGGGAGGCTCCAACCCATCTAGAAGATGACAACAGCAAGAGCTGTTTGGTCTCTTTCTGCGTTCCCTCTCAAAACCTGTTGAACGATGCACACATTCAATTTCTTCTTCTGGCTGAACTAGACTGCCCATGATTATAAATCATCTTGATGATTTCTTTGGAAACTTTGCCTCATTTGCGCTCATGACCTCCTGATACCCTTACTTACATCAGAACTTCTTCCACAGTAGTGCCGTTTATTGTCATTCTCCTGAGACCCCAAAGGCAAAGGGAAAGGAACTACAGGCACTTACATCTGAGATGTAAAAAATAGGGGTTTGAAAAAAGTATAAACAAATGAGAATGTGAATGTGGGGAGAACAAGATTGCTCAGTGCTGAGTTTCTGCAGAGGCCCTTTTATTTACTGCACATTTGTGTGTGTACGAATATTCAGCCCTTGATAGAGCAAAGAGCTGGGTTTGATACTAACAGCAAAAATATTTGCTGTAAATGTCATGACACGCCTTGTCCATAATATGATTTTTTCCAGATGGTTATTTTTTTCAAATTACTGAATGGAAAAATATGTCTTAAGACAAGTACACATAAAAATAATTCTTTTTCCTATTATTTTTTTCTTTTTTTTTTTTTTTTTTTTTTTTTTTTTTTTTTTTTTTTTTTTTTTTTCTAAAAGCGCTGCTGCCTGCCATGGGATGATATGTTGGGAGAGCACATGCATCCTGACACCTGATTAATCATGCAAAGCTGTGAGTGCATAATTCTTAACTGACAGGGTAGCTGACCAGAAACCATTTTATTACATAAAATACAAAGGTGTACACTATTTACACCACCTTTAAGATAGTTTTTAGCACTAAAACATTTCACTGAGTGAGTGGTAGGCACAAGTTCAAACTGGCTTTTACTCCAAGTAAACCCATACCTCTTTTGTTAGCTGGGATATGAACTGGCTTTTGGATCCAAAATGACCTCAGCTGGTAGTCCCACCCAATACAGTATTTGGATGCTTGTCTTGATCCTGATCTTAATTTATTAAATTTGGTGTCCATGAGGTTGTACCAGATGTGGGCACACCTCTCCTGTAAAATAATATCCATCTCTGGAGTGTTGTTTCCCATAGAGAAGTGGAGTCAGTTGAGCTCTGCCCATGTAATCTGGAGCCTGGAAAGAAGTTTATCCAAGACATGATTATGCTGGGGCGGACAACAGACTCCTGCATAGCAATGGCACAAGTTCGGGAAGATTCCTCATGACAAGCATCATTCTATGTTTCCGCTTGCCAAGGTTTTCTCTTCTTCACATTCCTGAGAAGCAGAGTGACCTGGCAAGCCATGGGGGTAAAGGCACGGGATTTCAGTGGTGGAATACAGTAAAGAGTCTCATGCAGTAGGTGGAAGGTGGAAAGGGAGAAATCCGGCTGTGGGCCTGTTCAGAAAGAAAATCAGGGACAGATCCAAATGTGGAGGATTCCCCTTCTTTTCTGCAGGTATTCAGCTTCTGCCTCTCTCTGTAAGCCCAACTCTTTGTTTAGCAGCCCCCATCAGCAGGTAGAAGGCAAACTACTCATTGCTTTCCTGCCCAGCACTCTGTCTAGCAGAGCAAGAGGTGTGGGCCCCACAAATAGAAAAGTTGCTGCAGGTACAGTCTGGTTTTTTATGTATTAATACCACGTGTGATGCTGAATGACACCCTTCCCAAGCCAAGAGTGGGGGCGTTGGCTGAAGAGATCAGTTAACACCAACTGGAGATTGACTTTCTAGCTTATGGCCCAGATCTGAATCCTATGGTTCAGTTCTGGCAAGGTGATGAGCAGCTTTGGCTTGAACAAGCGTTAAGAGCACTTGGCATTTTGCAGGATAGAATCCTTAATGCAAACCAGTTAGCAAAGTATGAGCCTTGCAATTTCNGAGAGAGAGAGAAAAAAGAAGAAATTTGGAAAGGGGATAGAAGGGCAAAGTTCAGAGTGGTTTCAGATTCCCACAATAACAACGAAGCCCAGCTCTTTCCCAAACACTTGCACATTTCCTTAGAAACAGGTGACAGACAGCTGCAAGGCTGAGTTCAGTGCTGGAACGGCCCAGCCTGCCTTCCCTGGTTGTGGGTGTTCTGCTCTTACAAGAGTGAGAGAGATTCAACTTAAATATTTCCAGACAATGCTGCAATTTATTTTAAGTGTAATAGAGGTCATTCTTCACTGAAGGAATATAATAATTTTTCTGTGTGAAAGCAGAAGAAATGTGGGGAAGCAGTAGATAGCAAGACTTCCACCCGCCAAAATCACAGTTAAACAACTTTCTCATGTCTCCACATCCTGGGTATCACACCCAAGACAGTAATTCCAACCATCAAATAACACAGGATCCTTTCCTTATGTTACTCCATATTCACTCAGGGAAAGACTCTCTGGGAGTCAGATGCTTTTTCTGATCCTGAACAAACTGTGGGTCTCATCAGGTGCATTATAAAAGAAAAGTGTGAAGAACAAAAGGGATGAAAAGACAGTCCAGCAGCAATATAAACACCCTGCCTTGCTGAGGTCTCGATCAAATAACCACCACATCCATCTTCCCAGTTCTCTTCTGGGGACCCTAAATGACACTGCACAGTACTTTTTCTGGTGGGGTAACACTTAACAGCCTGGCTTCCTCTCTCCTAAATGGGCAGATTAAGGAAAGCATGAAGAGCAGGGAAGAGAGGAGTACAACCCTCTCATCATCACTATCCCCCAAAGGATGAAAATACAAGACAGGGAAAGCATCAACAGTCCTCAAGGAAACAGAAGCTTCTCCCGCCCATGGAGAAAAGAGGGAGATTCATCCACTGGTCACTTCATTGTTCTATTCCTGTGTTTTCCCAGTGTAAGAAACAGGAAACAATGCCTCCTTTGCGATGTGCAGAGCGAGACACTGTAGGTAGGGAGGTGATGTTATTGCAGAGAAGAGCTACAGAGCCTTTGAAGTATTCCCTGTCCACCTCAAACTCTATATCTGAAATTTTGTCTTTACATCTAGACCAATTCCAAAAAAGTAAAACCCATTTCAAATCAAGTGGCAGAAAAACCAAGACTCAAACACAATAACTGCCTTCCAATGAACAAGGTTTTCTGTCTATGAATCTGATATAAATTCAATTGTTTCTAGTGCTTTATACAGGAAATGTTTCAGTTGGAAAGCATCATTACTTAGAGAGAAAAATAAAAATACTGTAGATGGTTTTAAGCTCTACATCTGTGGAAATCTCATTAGGTAGTGTTAGATGTACTGGCATCTGGAAAAAATCATTCCTCTAAACAGAAAAATATGTCATAAATGTCATAATGGGGTGTTGGAGAAGCACATGAAATTAGTTTGGTTCTTCAACTCAGCATCTCTGGCTGGAATCATTAAAAAGAAAATACTTGTATAAAGCATTAAACAGTTTTTGTCAGAGTTTGATTTTACGGACCAACCTGGAGTCCAAAGAGCACTGAATACCCAATTTAAAGATGTAAAACTCTGGAGAGCTACAAGAGGTTGGCGCCAACCCAAACATTCACAGAAGGTGAGTACAAGTACAGTGAACCCCAGTCTGCATGAGGTTCTCTGGCAACAGGAGGGATTTCGCTCTGACCAATGAACTATTCAAAGTCTCTAAGGGATGTCATTGTTCTGTCCCTACTCACTGGATGTCATCAGGCATCACTGAGGGTCTCAGGCCAGCAGCACCTTCAGAGAAGTCTCCTTAGGAACTAACAGTCAGATGTTGAAGGACCTCAGCCTCCCTTGAGGTGGACTGAGGAGGGAAGAACTTGTGAGTTTCCTTCTGCCAGGTGCCACGTCCGCAACACCTTCATGGCAGAAGCCGCAAGCTCAGCGAGGTATTCAGCGCCCTCTGAAGGCCCCTCTCCTTGAGCTGACTCACAAGATGTGCTGAGCAAATGCCCTTGAAACATCCTGAGCCTGTCCCCAAACTACTCTCCATGTTCTTGGGTATGTGGAGCAGTGGGTATTTTTGCAGGGATGATTACAGCAACCAAAAGCTGTTTGCTGAGGGGAGATACTTCACTTCTGGCTGCAGCAATCCATTTGTGCTGATTGCTGCTTTGTTATAGCAAACTATCTCATCAAAATTAATGTGAGTGTTAAACACCAGCCCCCCCAGACCTTCACAAGGTGCACACCAAGAAGATGTAAGGCAACTGAAGACATCTGGGTAGCCTGTAAAACGTAAGCCGTGATCAGAACTGGTCATTAAAAATCCTGTGGCAATCTCTGCAACAGAACGTTCGATCCATTGTCCCAAATCTAATCATTACACTCTGCCCTCTGCCCATTTAGCATCCTTCTAGTGTTTCAATTGAGGATGGTATTGCAGGGCATTTCCTGACCTGAATAGTTTAACAGATCATAATTGTCTCATGGTTACTTCATGCTCCCGCAGTCGGTTTGTTGTATCCATCTGTTTTCTTTATTCTTCCATGCAAACTGTAAGGTCTTTGGGGCCAATGGCTGCCACTGAGTCCTGTGTTAATACAGCACCGAGCACGGGGGGGCCCGATTTTTAGGTTCAGCAGCAGAACAACCCATAATTAATAAATGGCGGCTTGTCTGTTCTAAGCAGAAAAGCAGCACAGCAATCTGTCAGGGTATAGAGGAGGAGGGTGTGACCTCTCCCATCAGGCCTATGTCCCTTGGGATTCTCCTGATCATCCTCATTTTCTTTGGAAAAGTTATGGTGCTGATCAGTTTTTTGTGCATTCAGTTTCACTCCAGCCCAGGAACAGATGGTGGCACAAAAGAGGAGTGACTTAAAATCACTTTGTCCTGTTCTCCCCCTCCACCTGCTCCTAATCACAAGCCATCCATACATTTAAATACCAAACAAGAGGAAGCAAAGAGCTTGTGTGCAACAGAAATACCAAACAATGTTTGCATTAGAAAAAAAACAACTTAGACATGCCTTTCAGCCTCTAGCATCAGTCCCCATGGAAAATAATGTTAAAATAAACAAAAAGCAACAATTCCTTTCTGACTGATGATTTTATAATATGGTTGGTGCCGCTAAATGCAACCAGCCGTCCCTCCCACACTCCTGCTATCCACTCAGAACCGTCCCCCTGTTTTAAGGGTGTCTCTTCACCCGCTGACATGTTCACATGAATTCTCTTTCTTAATGATCTTTAAGCATTATTAAGAACAAAAGAAATCCTAATAATGATATAAGCCTATTAAAGGATGACAATGATTAATCATTAATAATGATGCAGAATGGGCAGAAATGTGCAGTTAGCACTTCTAGCTCTTCATGTAGAAAGAAGCAGACTGATGTATCTTTATTAAATGAGAATGATGAAGTATCCCCCAGTCTATTAGTAACCAAACAAGACGTTAAACAGTTTTTATCAGGAAGTTATCTCAATCTGTGTACCTAGAAATCCTGAAGCCAAAATCCTGTAAGACCTGGCCAAGGTGTTCTCTGGCTCTGGTGTGTTATTTTTTTAATAAAGTTGGAAAACAACTGTCTTTCCAAAGACTGGTACATGATTTGTGTATCTCCTCACCTCAGCTTGGCCCCATCTTGTGCAGTTCTGCCATGCACTCTTAGGCAGGGTTAGAAGTTGGCTGGAAGGTGCTCATGTCACTACTGAGGAAAAAATGGTGTCTGTGAGGTTGTCTCTAAAATACCAGAAGGATCATTCAGCAGGTACTAAAGTCACTTGTAGACACAGAGACTACATCTCCACTACAAGGGGTGACTACAACTACTGTGTGTGCCAGATATTCATAGTAACTGCGCTGGCTCAGACAAGTGCCAGGATGAGCAGCCACATGGCAGCAATTCCCTGCAACCATATGAAAAAAAAACTGTCCCTGGCAGATCAGCTGGAGTTACCTGGAGCTACAGAGACTAACAGCTGCTGCAGAAAGCTGGTTCTGGCTCTTGGGAGTTTGCAAGCTGCAGTGAAAAGCTGCAGATACAGAACTGAGTCCTGTCCTGCTTAAGCAGGACTTTTCAGCAAGTTATCATTACAAAGTTATGCTGGTATTGACTATGCTCACCACCCTTCATCTGACACCCGGATATCTCCATGTTTTTGATGGGACTTAGAGATAGCTCTACAGAAGCTGGTAAATTCCCTCACCCTGGGACCCTGTGTCCCTCCATCATATGATGGGATTTGCATTCAGCGGCCTGGCCATTGGAAATTTTCTAACTTATTTTTTTGGTTTTAGTCAAAAGACCACTTTCCAGCTCAAACATGGAAGCAAAAATGAGAGATTTCCCTTGCTCCACCCTGATTCTGCCTGGGGAGCCCAACAATCACCATTGCTTCAAGGAAGATCATTTATTTTAATGCACAGCCTTTAAAATGCCCCACTCTTGTCATCCACATACAATGGTACTAAACTATGTTTCTTCTCTGTGCTCTGTCAATGCCCCAGAACCCTCAGGAGAGGCTTCACGCAGGATTGTTGGGATGCCTGAAATAAGAAAATGCCACGCTGTTGCATTTGTGCTATTCGATGGAAAATTGCCTTCATCGGAGACACTTTGATTCCTAAGCTGGGATGTGAGGAGCTGTAAATCAACACAGTCCCACTGCTTCAAGCAGACTTACAGGATTTGTGTCAGTATAGGGATTTGCCACCTCCTTACAGAGCTCCTTTAGCAACAACCTACCCCAAATGAGGCCCCGTGGCCAGCTAGGAGAGGTAGCAATTTTCTCTTCACCGTGGTAAATAGCAAACTCACAGAAATTATTTTAATCAGCTGTAAGTGCACAGGAAGTCTCTATGCAGATAGGTGTGTATTAACAAGGAGTACTCTCATACCACACTGCTAAGTATTTTTGGGTGGCCAGTCAAGCATAGCTGCCTTTCAAACTGCCTTGGAAGGAGAAATATTAATAAAGTCCCTGCAGCATGCAGATTTGATTGAATTTCTCATGGATCATAGCTCGCCTGCAGCAGGGTGGCATACCTGTCAAGCTAAGACATTGTTCCATAATTGTTCCTGATGCATTGTGTGCTAATTACCATTGCTGAAAATAATCTCCAAAGATTATGGCAGGCATCATAAATAACAAGCCAGCGGTTCGACACTGCATTATGACAAGGCCTCAATCGCTCTTATCTTTTACTGGAGTGGTGCCTATGCATTAGCTTTACTAATGAATCTTTTTCATTTGTACAAGTGATGTTTCCATTTGACAATGACATGAACATAAAGTGGAGGTTAATTTACTCTATTCCGAGAGGTTCATTATTTAACCTGACGTTGAGGACAAAACAATGTAGCCTAATAGACGGCAAATAGAAATTAGTTGTGATGAATTTTGCCATTTAACACTCTCAGCAGCAGCACACACAGCAAGAGGATGAGTTTGCTTCAGCAGCAAAATCACTTTATTTCCACAGTTCTGGAAAAAAAAAAAAAAAAGATTCCCCTACTCCCAGAATCCCCCTGTACCTTGTAAAACACGATGGATTTACACAGACATAAAAACTGCTGGTAACTAATGGCCCAACGTTGTCATTGTGTCAATTTTTATCAGATTAGTTGGCATTAACACTGTATCACCGATTGCCTTACAAGCCAAGCTGCTGTGAATTGGATTGGATTCAGGTAGCTATTAGAATTGCCAATTTAAACACTCGGGGCTTATCTCAGCTTTAAGCCATTGACAAAAAGGTTTGGTCACTTCCCCGACATCTTCTGACATGTGTGCTCTGGACGAGCAATGCAGCATCCGGTCGCTGGCTGCACTCATCCCTCTAGGCCTTCAAATGTATCTATTCAACATTAATTTAACATCATCCAATGTGGTTTGAATCAAGCAAATATTTCCCTTGTTTATTGCACACACTCATTGTGCTGTTTCAAGGAGGTTTATTAATAGTTTGCAATAAATTTGCTAAACAATTTGCAATAAATTATGCAGTCATATTTATAGCAGTGACACATTTTAGAGGACAAAAGTTGACCTTTCCCATGCCTCAAAGAGAGAAGGGGCAGGGTGTATCCATTACAATCCAGCCTTTCGTAGGCTCATATCCTGGTTCCTTCAGCTCACACAGAAGATAAAATGTATCTGCTCAAAAGCTTATTTAATTTGTTTACAAACAATGGGATGTATTCTCTGGGACCCTGTGAACGCTGCTGGGCCAGATTCCGATGTGCCACAGGAACTGAAACCTGTAGCGTCTATTCAGAGCAGTTTGCAGGACAAGGAACTCTTTGGATTTGGGGTTTTGCTTGTTTTGTTTTGTTTTGAAAGGGTTTTTCTGTTTTGTTTTGTTTTTTTTTTTCATTCATAGCTTGACAAAAAGCAACATCTTGAGAGGAAACACTCCAATTTCAACAGTACTACATTTTCCAACAACAACAGAAATGTTCCTCTAATTACTTCCAAATCACATCTAATATTTAGTCAGTGAGAGATGTGGTGATGAGTCTGAGGGGTTTCTCCAGTTCTCCCCTGACCCCATCTCACTCCCCTGCTCTCAGCTGGCTCCTCTTTCAGAGCCACCTACATCCCTTCTCTTATGGACCACCAAAGAAAGGCCAGTTACAGGGATGGACACATACAGCCTCTTGCTGCCATTTCTAGAGGTGGTTCACAGCAAACCTCCACTCTGCCCTCAGCTCTGGGGCTTACATCCCTTTTTCCAGGGACCATCCTCCTTCACCCTCCCCATTCATGTCCAGCTAGGAATATAGAGCACCATAAAAAAAATCCTTCCCATAATTTTTCTGTATTTTTCCAGACATCAGGGCTGCTCAGGTTAACTCTGCCCTGACAAAGAGCATTGTGGGATCCTCAGTGATCACATGTGGTTAGGAGGCAGTTTTCACATTTCTGAGAGGCAGCTCCTCCAGTTAGGCCAGGACAATGTTCATGTGGGTGATTCAGAGTGTGCTGGCTGTCTCCCTGCCACCCACCACCCCAAAAACAGAGCAGCTTGTCGAGGGTGCTGGTAAGGTAATGGTCTCACTTCTCAGAGCCAGGCAGCAGAGTGGTGAGAAAGAAAGAGCATCATTCTAGGAATGGCCTGGGAAGCAGTTTGACTATGCCTCTTTTTTACTGCATATTATTACAGCATTACATTCATAGTCAAGGGTCAGCTGCCATTTCCTGGGGTTTATAACTTGCCTGTTTTAATTAACATCAGGCTCAAACTTGGTACGGAGGCGGGGTTAGCCCAGATGTTAATGTTATTTCAAAAGTGCCTTATATCAGTGGTGTTATTTAAAATATATTAAACAGGAACGTTTAGGGATGTGCCAGTTCCAGGCTTGTATTTTAGACAAATATAAAGACAGGGCTTCATTTTGGAAGAAGGCAATTTGGGACAAACCTTGTGCCTCTATAAGCAGCTCACCACTGAGAGACAGGAAGAATCAGTTCTCTGCTATCCACAAAGGGCTCCTCTGTAGTGTATCACCCAGGAAGGGGGGACAAGCACACCAGCTGCCCTGTCTAGTCTGGTTTCAGGTCACAGCAGAGCTGGTATTCCCTCAGATGTAGTGGCTTATGAATGCACTCACCAGAAGAAAAGGTTTCTCAGTGTTATTCTGCCCAGGTTGTTCTGCCCCACAAAATCAGAGCCCTCATCTGGGTTTTCCACTGTCCCCTATGCTCATTACCGTGCTTAGTGACGAACTGGCCGTTCAAACTTAGCTAGCACACAGACAACAGCACTTTAAAGAGTTGCCTTAAATATGCATTCTCCAATTTCCAGGATGTTTTGCTGGTATTGAAGTGCACTGGTAACACTAATGCAGTTACAGCTATAGGAAAGTGCTCACTACCACTGCAGTATTTGCTTAAAGACACAGGGCTACTCTTTGCATGTTTGTATATTGTGGAGGTGATCTGAACTGTGCATACAAAGCTCCTGTGCTCGTGACATTGACATTATGAACAGACACACTGGGATTTGGCACCACCCTTTCAGAAACCCCTCATATAGTTGATGATTCAATTGGCTGCTGTCTTAAGAAATTGTTGTCTTCACTATTCTGGTAGCAGATGACTGAGGGCAGTGTTGAAGCCCTTTCTGGTGAGTTAAAGACTGCCAGGGATTCTACCTTAACTCCGAATGCCAGTGCTGTTGTGCACATAGATGATTTCCTGTTGTTTTAACTCAGATTTCTGGATTTCTGAAGTCTGTGTTGCACTCTAGAGCTTCACCTCTCTCAAGCTGATTTATAATCTCCCTGGTTCTCCATGCACCGGCCTGCAAACTCAAAAGCTCTTGTAGCTTTAGGAGCAATTTTAGCCTACTTAAAAAAAGCGACCCCCAAAATCAGCACATAACCAGCCTCCACCCCTGATCACATCTCGCTTGCTCATCTACTGAGGATCCATCTTTAAGACAAGCCCTGGTGTTCTCCTGTTACAGGCAGGGAGTTAAATAGCAAGTGGTTACTGGATTTGCCTGAGGTGATAGGAGGAATCTGTGCCAGAGGTGGAAACTAAACACAAGACTGGGCTCTGAACAACTGTCCATCCTTCCCCAAGATATGGCCTCTTCCTAAGGGCTTATTCCTTTTGCTCTTGGCTTGGAGGGGGCTTGAAGAAAGCAGCACACAAAATAGCCCTGACTTGCATGCTGCATTTCACAACAAGAAAGAGAATCAGATGTTTAGCCTGTGGGGCTTATTCCCAAAGGGCATAGAAATTATAACTAAGTGGAGGAAATCTATTTCCAGTTGGCTTAAAATTATTCTACAAAGGGCCATCTCTCTGTTAGAAAAGGAAGTTAGAAATCCATACATCAAAGAAGACTGAGAAGTGCTCATTAGTTGCCAGTTACATGATGCTTTGAGCTGAGGGCTGGTCTACACCATCCCCAGCCTTCTTCCTTTTCTGCATAAATTAGTAGAGAAGTGTCATATCATCATTCTTGCTACATTTGAATGCCCAGGACTAAATGTTTAGGGACATAGCTGGTACAATAGCTTTTTCCTTAGTGGTAAACCTACCAAAATTGCCCCAGGCAAAAAGTGACATTTCTCCAATGCTAACAGAGAAAAATGCTAACAAGCTCATTTTGCCTGTTTTGCTTTAATTTTGATTAGGAACTCACTGGCTACAGGTAAATATCTCAGTCTGATTCAGTTGAAAGTGTGCTTTTTGCTTTGGCTTCACTCATTAATGAACAGCAGGAGCAAATACAGTGGGTAAGTTGATTACAGCTCTTGGCTCCTTTCACAGGCAAGTGGTGAATTCCTCAGGACCACATTCCACCTAGGTGTTATATCCCCTGGTGTCCCACACAGCAGTCACACACCCTGAGATCATGGCTAGGATTGGGCTTGAGGGTGGGATTTGTTTGGGGGTTTTTGTTTTGTTTTGTTTTTTCATGCAGAAACTTGATAACTTCACCAACTCGTTCCTGGATGCTTTTTATTGTGTTTACTTTCAGAAACAGCAACATCTGATCATGTGTTGAGAAGCTGCATGTTGCCTTGTAAACTCAGAAATTATTTTCACGTGTATTTCTCTCAGAAACTTAAGAGGCCTCTGTAGCAAATACCTAGATATAGGTATTTATGGAGTCCTCCTCATTTTGTTTCTTGAAAACACAGAAGTCCCTTCTGCTCTTGCTCACATTGGTGGGGGTGAGCCAGAAGTGTCAAAAGGAATTGAATGGCTGTAAAACAGCACATCAGACAGATGAGGCCACATGTACCAATGGAGGAAGGGGACACCACTGATCCTGCTCCCACTGCCCACAGACATTGCTAAATGCACCAGGGTTAGCAAAAGTGTATTTTCCTTTTGCTTTTAGTACATTTTACAAAGAGCCACAGTTTGCTTACAAGAGGGAAAATGTAGAAGGGCAAAAGATGTTTCTGTAAGCCAGAAGCAAAGGTGGGAAACAAGGAGCATCAGTAGCATAGGCATCATAAACTGCCTGAAAAGGAATGACAGTGTTGTAATTTGCTGTTCATGGAGGTGAAAAAATTGCAAGTAGAAGGAAGAAACCTAAACACATGGAAACATCTGCTGTAAAGAGTCACTGGAGAAATAGCTTTGCATTAATGTGGGAGGTGCATCAGCCCCCAGCGCTGAACACCTGAGGTGTGCAATAAACAGGAAAGGATTAGGGGTCAGACCAAGTCATGCAAGAGCCTCTGGCTCTCTCCTGGGCTCACCTGCTTATGATTAGTGACCAACACTCAATGCCTGGGAACATTCATACCTCTTGACATCCTAGTGCTGTCTAGGCAAATATTGGCAAGACCCCATCCAGGAGGTCTGCAGCACTTGTTCCAGGACTAAGCAAGTCCCTTGGGATTGTCAAAGAGGACTTGGGCCACTGCTATAGCTTTCCACTGCAGATGCTGTCAGCTCTTGCCTGCTTGGGAGGATGGAGCAAAAACAAAAGTGAAATCCATCAGCGGATGGGTGCACAGGGTAGAAGATTCCTATGCTGAAGGACAGTAGGGTCCATGTGGCCATTCTTTACCTTGAGAACCATGGCATAACTCTCACATGGATGTTAGGAGAAGGGTTATCCCTTGGGCAAAAGGTAACTGACTGCCAGAGCAGAGCAAGCAGAGGGAGGCTTAGATGGGCTTTTAGCTCCACATTGGCCCCCACCAGGCAGTGGCCTTGTCAATAAAATCTGTTTCTTCCTTTTCCTTCCTTATTTTCACTCTCAGAATCTGAGATGCATCACAACATATTACAAACCTGCACCCCTTAAGAGGAGAGAACCATGGGGTTTGTGAGCCCAAGAAAGCTTTGACTTTTTTGTTTAATGTCAGGGGTTATTTTCTAGCAGGCAAAAGTTATAAGCTGTTCCCAAGATCCGGGGATGCAGATTCAATAAAGGCAGACAAAAGATTTGAGGTTATGTTCTTCAGAGGGGAGCCTCTTTTGTTTGGTTGGTTTGTTTTTACTCAAAGGGCATTTTTAATTTGTTCCTCAGTTGGCTGTTTCCAAATATATTTGTCTTTGCCATATTCCTCTTTCCCTGCCTCTCTGGTTCTGATTTTCACAGCCATTAGTAAATGCATCACCAGTGGGATCTCTTCTCTAGGATTTATGTTTAGAGTTAAAAATCAATTTCATCCCAGAAAACAGGATGAAGCGGAAAAGTGCAAGAAAAGGAGAAAAATATAATTAAAAAAATTAGTAAGAGAGAGAGAAATCACAGAGATGTTTGGATGACAATGAACAGGCTCCTCACTTTATTGGGAGAACCCTGATGCCACATGCTGGCTTTGAGTCACAGTGTTCAAAAACATATTGTTCTAAATTTATTAATTGAAATAAAAAGAAGATTAAAAAATTAAGACCCATATTAGACTGACTATTAAAACTGTATTCCAGCATGACACAAAAAATTGTGTATGAATGAAATTGTTGATGTTTGCCAGAAGCAATGGTTGCTCACACAAACTGCCAGGACATCCTGTAATTGTCTGGTGAAATTCAACTCCAAATTGCCAGAGCTCTGTGTGGACAGACTGGCACATTTTTAAACATGGCTTCCAGCAGATTTGTTTGCATTAGCATTTCCCAATCACACATGAAATGAGCATTAACTTACATATCTCAAGGAAGTTTAAATAGTTAAACAATCCAGGTAAACCAGTAGAGGTGGTGTATGTGACAGGGTCTGGAAGCTGGATCAGGGAGACACAGCTTTGTTAGTGCCTCTCCATCACCTCCAAGCTCCTTCTTTGTCAGGTATGGCAGCTGGATCACCTGCATGACTGCATCCTGCTGAAGTCATTTACTAAGTAAATGCACTTGTGTATTTTTTTTGTTGTTGTTGTTTTGTGTATTTATTTAGTATTAACTTAGTAAAGTAGCCTTTGCTGAATTAGCTCATTTAGGCAAAACCAGGTGTAAAAGTTCGGCAGGATTCCCCATACAAATAGCTGAACACTGCTTAGCAAAGCACCCAGATCTGGAAGTGGGGGGAGCAGGAGATGTCAGTATGTTCAGCCAGCAAAACTGCAGCCAAAAGAGACTCTGTGATCACAGCCTTCTGCCCTGGGGCAGGAAGGGCTTGTCCTTGCCCAAACTCTTGATTTCCATCAATATAAGTGAATGCTGAAAAACTGTAAACTTTCCATGCAGTCATTCTCAATTTATTGCATCAGGAGGGAATAAACATCATACATTTTCTACATTAGATCTACCCTGAGCTGTGCGGGATTTATTTTATTTAGACCACACGTTGTGTGGTGTATTTATAAAGCAGAGTCCTCTGAAATACAGTTCTGCTTCGGGAGGTCTCAGCTGAGCCATATATTGAACAATCACACACTTTAGCAAGCTGGTGAATGTCAGTAAAATCTAGAAGTCACAGAAGAATTTGGTCAATAGGGTGGAAAACTGGTAGGAAAGCTGAGTGTGGGGCAGAGTGGGCAGGAGCTGTTAAACTCAGCTCTCCTGCAAATTGCAGGAGCCTCTTCCCAGCATCCTCCTGGCACGCCATGAGTCACTACTGAGGCTCCACATTGAGTTATCGCCATTTAGAGTGGCATTTCCTTTCAGACTGCACAAAGCAAAGGAGCCATATTAGTAAATTTATTGAGTATTTCATTAGATCAATATGGAGTATGATTTAGGAGCCTCTGCCCAGGCTCTTTAAATCTATTTAATCAAACCAATTAATAAAAAAAAAATCTAGAAAGTTGAAACATATCCTGTAAGGTGCATCGTAAATATACTCCCTTACTTAGGCTTTTGATCTTAGACAGGTAATTAACGGCTTTGGTTAAGTTCAAGTCATTCCCTCATGCCTGCTCGTGGTCATAAAGCCCTAGGGCTATGCATAGCTCATGGATTTATTATGTTTTTTTCCAGTTGCAAAAGCCTCTGTAGGTCTGTTTCCTTTTTTTTCCCCCTTCTCTGCTTTCATTCCAGCAATGTATATTTCTGTGGTTCCCCATCCTGACTAAAACAGCAGTACTACAATCTGTGCAGTAACACGATGGAAAACAGGGTTCTTTTGTCTTCTTCTAGATTTTGGGATACCATAAATACAACTTGAAACCCGCATATCCCAACTGTTTTGCCAGAGCTAAACGTGACCATTGCACATGCTGGACTAATACTCCTGAGAGAGGCATCACCTTCACTTCAGGAGAGATGAGACAAACCCAGCAGGACACTGACCTTCTTCTCCCTTCCTCATCCAAAAGCAACAGGGTGGGAATATGTTCCTCTGTGGAGTAAAGAGACTCTTAATTCTTCACCTAGAAATCTCTCAGCTATTTAGACAAGAACAGAGGAAGCTGGAGGGAGAGAAAAATTGTGTCCATCACAGCAGGGATGCATAGTATGCTGGAGAGAGAGAGAGATCGTGAACACATTTCTTCCCAGAGTCTTTAAGGTCAAGATAGCAGCTTTATCTTGCTTTACAATCAAGGAAATCCGGGCTCTGGGGGAGAGAGACAAGGGACAGATGAATGGGTTTCCTCTAAGCACATGTAATATATATCAGTGTCTGAAGAACACTGGTCATAACTCTTGGACAGTGCCTCAGAACAAAATAAATAATGAGAAGTGCTGGGCTCACCTCACGGGCTGCTTGGAGCAGGAGAGCTGAGCCCGAACACATGGCAGACACGGAGCTCCTCTTTCCCTTCTGCTCACAGTAGGCATCTGGTTTTACATGAACAGCTATGGGAGATGAGGGGGGAAAAACAATGTAAAAACAACTGCCTCACTTTTTTAACACACCTCCCTAGAAAAACAACACCTCTTTCCTCATGAGTGTCAGGCTAATTTTCCATAGGGTTGTGAATACCACAGGAACTATGTTGAGATATTCTAGGTGATGAGTAGGCCCATAGAAAATGCCAAAGGACTTTCTTCTACATTTTTGTTTTTAAATAAAATAATTCAAAACTAATATGAAGCATTGTGGGAGAAGTTTGCATCTCTGTGTGCTTTGTGTGACCACTGTAAATTCCCAGATAAAACCAGGGACTCACAGAGCTACTAAGAGGGTCACATGGAGACCTTCTGATCTAGACAGGCAAGCCAGAAACAGAATGGAGGAGATCTACCCTGTGACAGACAGGATGGAGACCTGACTATGGTCTACAAGATGCACCCAGGTTTCTCAGCACCCAGTTCAGCCTTGTCACAGCTTGCACCTGTCCGAAATACTCTGCCACCACTTGTGATGAGGATTACAGTAAACCTTCTGGTCTTACCACAAAAACCCTGGAATAGAATGTCCCTTTTCCATACATAACACCTCAAAACACTTCCTGCAGCCTGAGACCTCCTGGAAAACACTGGCAGCCAGGGTAGTTCCCTCCTGAAAGGGGACAATGGCTGATGTGACAGGAATAAAACTGGTGTGGAGCAGCAAGAGGGATATGTCCACTAGCTCTACCAGAAGCTTCTGAATGAGTCAGTCTGACCTTTGACTATATAAGTGAGAGCCCACAAATGGATCAAAGCCTTAACATTAGCTCTAAAAAAGGGCACAGACCTAAACAGAAAGCTTTAGCTTTCATCTGGGCTTTCCATTGCATGAGCATCTGTGGAGCAATGAAAGGAGCTGAGGGGATTGTCCCTTCCTGAGAGCATTTATAAGCACAAAAACTCTATTGCAAATCCTTTGAAGACAGCAAAGGTCCTTCCATCAACTTCAGCCAACCTTGGATTCAGCCCAGGGCCCACAGCTGAATAACTCACTGGTGAGGATTTCTTCTTCACAGCAAAGATCAAAAAGGTGCTGGTCTCAGAGCAGGTTGGGGCCCATGCTATTCAGACCTCTCTATATTATTTTCAAGAAGCCATGGGCCAGACAGAGTCTATTTATTCTAATATCTACTTAGCACTTACAGAATCAGAGCAAAAGCATTATCAACTGTGTCTTACTGCTAAAGGGTTTCTAAACTTGTAGGGTCCAGAAGGGGGCTCTTCCCTGCTAACCCCCTCTCCCTTCCCTGGGGTGACCACATTCACTGGTCTTTGGATGAGCTGCCACCACTCTGGTCTCATTCTCACTCAAACCATATTCGGCTGCTGGGAGTGGGGGGGAAGGTAAAGGGTCTTCTGAAAGCAGGAAAACAAATCCATAGCTAGTAAATTATATATAGCTCTTATCCCACAATTAGTTGGTAATTCTGAAGGACTGCAGACAGTCAGACTCCTGTGTAATAATCCCCAAGATCAGATTCACATTGAATTGAAGGACTTTGAAGAAAGATAGGCAACAAAAATTAGGCCAGGATCTATACCAGTTTACACTAGTATAAGCTCCCTGTAAGGGGTTTTAGCAAAAATGTAAGGTCTTTTCTTCAGTTAGTTTTTTATTTGCACAAGTTGTTTTCCCCTTTGTATGTTTTCTTTATCTCAAATCCAGATTCTTCATCACTAATTCAGTGTTGGTCATAGTAGGGTTATTCCTACTTTACACCATTGTAAGACACTGTCAGAAAACAGACATCACTGTGGGGGAAAGATACATATTTCCAGTTTGGATAATTAGAAATAGACATTGAAAACAATGTGTGTTTTATATATCACATTATATATATAACATTGCAAAATGGGTGGTAGTTGAATTTATCCATTCATCATAAATATTGATTACTTGCGTAGTAAGTGATAAATCAAAATGCAGTAATCACTAAATCAAAGATTTATACGAGTAAAGAGCAGCAAAGCAATTAATCAATTCCCTGTACAGCCAATGATTAATTAGGTTCCAGTCTGAAAGTATAGAGGCTGGTTTACAATTAAGACTATTACAGATAGGCTTTATATATTTTTTTCTTAAACATCCTGTTCGTGAAAAGGAGATAAGTTGACCCCAAACAAACAATGCCCTGAGAAGGATCAGATGATACAGTTGTGTGTTTACATTCAAGACTCTCAGTTCCTAGAAGCACAGATCACAGGAGTCGGAAGCAGCAGCATGTTGCTAAAATCTCATAGTCAGACCCCTCACTGCCTGGATTGCTCTGTTCAGAATAGACACTCACTCCAAAATGATTTGGTATTTGGGAGCTAAAGCCATCAGAGAGACTCCCTTGGGGCAGCATTACAAGGTGCCCCAGTCCTTCCCATTGCAGAGGAAACTGTGTCCTGCTGAGCCCCAGGGAGTACCAGCTGCAGCATCCCAGCAGTGGGCCCTGCCTGCAGCTCCTGGTGACAGGGACTAGGACAGAATCCAGGGCAAACCACAGCCTGCTCTACACACCCATTACACAAAGTCACAGTGAGCTGATACCAACAGGGTTATCATCACTCCCTGGTCTAGGTCACAGGGGAAATTGGTGTGTCCCACCTCCGTGCTTTGGCATGACCTGTCCAGGATTCAGCTTTGAGCCTGCAGCACTGCTCCAGCCGGTTGCACTGAAAGCACTGGGGCTGTCATGGGATCAGCTGTGTAGCTCAGCAATGCTGGCACAAGAAAAATATTTGTTCCCAAATTCTCCTACCAGCAAGAGCTCCTCCTTATCCCAGCCAGCTGTTTGGCAAGAGTTGTTTCCTGCTCTTATTCCTCACAATGCCTTAGCCAGGCAAGTTCTTGTGCCTGGGAAAGAGCAGCATTTGCCCCATGTGATGGATGTTTTATCCCTTTCCCTTCTTCCAGAGAGCTGAAAAATAGGCCTAAGCAGCTAAAAACTGCAGAAGAGCAATGGGGCATGCTACCCTGGCTCAAGGTGCACTGTTACTTCAGGAGGAGGCTCCAGTTCATACGAAATGCTCTTTTTTAGGCATTCTATGATGTACATGTTTAAAAATACAGAGGTCATGAGTGTGCAACCACACCTGTGCACCTTTCTGAGGCTCTCTATGTGTCCAGCTGAGCCAGGTGAGAGCTCTGGCGCTGTGTGGGTAGTGACAAGTTCTCAGGTGATTAGTTTACTCATCCAGAAAATGTAGTAAAGGCCTCCCAGACAACTCCAGATCAAAAAAGGAAAAAAAAAAAGTATTTTTTATTAAAAAGTCCAATCATGTTGTTTGACATTTTGAAAATGAAATGTTACAGCTCCATGTTTCAATGGGAAGGGTTTGAAACCAAATTTGCTCAGACTCAGGCTTTTTATATATAGATGTATACCCTTTTTTAAAATAGAGCAAAACAACATGTTTTGCATAATTCAAAGTGATAGTTTTCAGAAGACATGACAGTGGTGAGAGCTTTTTCAGAAGAAAACTTGCTTTGTGTTCTCTTAAAATGGCGAACAAGCTGAAAAATTGATTATATACACATCTCTAAAGCACAAACTGGAGCCTGGGCCCAGGCAGAGGTACCTTCGAAATCCCTCCTAGTCAGCAATGGGTTTCTGATCCTGCTTCACCTTTCCAAGTAATAACTGGAGAAGGTATGAGAGCATCATGTGGCTAATGGCGGGTGCTTTGCACAGAGGCAGCAGGGAAGCATCTTTTCTGCATAGCATTGCCTGCAAATGCTCTTTTTGACCTCGTTTTGCCTCAACGCCTGCATTACTCACTCTGAATTTGGCTGTCTACCTTGCTCTCAAGCCTCTTGTCGCAACTTATTTGTGTTAAGTATAGGACATATGGACAAAACAACCAGAGCGATGCCAAAGCTGTAACCCAACACTGTGTGTTCTGAAAACTGCAGGGAAAAAGGAACACTCTTTTGGTGGGGAGAGAGGGAGAGGAAAGGGGGGAACTGGGATAAGGAATCAGCTAATTAGCCTCATCTACATTTCAGCTACATGGTTCACAGGTACTAAATCATTCCTGACATATTTAGGTTGCCATTTATTACCAAAATTATTCAATGTGAATTTTGCCATTTAGGACGTGTTAAGAAAAATACTTATGCCTTCAGAGTGACTCCAGCTCTGATCCCTTCTGACATAATGGCACCAGTGGACCATGGTTAAAGTGCAGCCATGCCTGCCCACAGTAGCAACCTGGGCACACAGCTGGATGCACAGCTGCAATGGACAGGACTGCAGGACCAGATCTCAGAAGCGACTTTTTAGCCCAAAATCCCCACATTTTCACCATCCCCCACAAGTCTACAAATTCATATGTCCTCATCTGCTAGTCTCAGCATTCAGTGCAGTGTTCCTGAGAGATATTGAAGATTTTACATGCATAAAAACTTAAAACTTAGTTCTGAAACTGTATAATCACAGTGGAAACATAACCCAGTGTCAAAGGATACACACAAATATGCATACACACACATGACTGCTGAGCTGCCTTATATTTTTAGTTAGCTCTTCATTGTTCATTAATGGGTTGTCCACATTATGTGGAACAGTACCCTTACACACAAAAAAAAAAAAAAAAAAAAAAA
>VXBX01008145.1:1651805-1709818 GCA_013400415.1 Scytalopus superciliaris | reverse complement strand
AAAAAAAAAAAAAAAACACAACCCAAAACCAAAAAACACCAACTACAAAAACCAAATCCACATAAACTCAAACCCTTACCGTGATCCCCAGGGGGGGACTTATGGGGCCATACAGCAGGCAAATCCTCCTTGAGAGTAGTTGGGTTTGAAAATATGAGTGTGTAAGTCACTTCCCTGCAGACCTGAGCCAGTTTATGTGAGCCAGAATTGCAAATGGCACAACTCTACATTGCATTTGCAGAAGGTTGTGTCTGCTCAGCTCACCACCAGCCTGGCAGTGGTGCCACCAGCGCAACCAGCTTTTTTCTATCCTGCTGTACTCATATTGTTCTTACTGTTCTTCTAATGGAGGAATGAAATTTATCACACTTCTGTATCTGTTTGTGTTTACATCTGTAGGTCCCCATTTCATAACTTTAAGAGGTAGTGGCTAATTCCAAAGAAAATTTAACAGAGCAACCAAGGTCTCAGAGATAGGGAGTTCATGCAGGTTTTATGAGAATGGATTTATCATAGAGAAAACTGCTCTTATTTATGTATTCCACAGAGAAAATGTTAATAAACTCACTATTAGACATTAGAGAGTCAATGTAGAAGAGAAATGCTGAAATCCCAGCTCATTGGTTCTGTTTTCGTGGAAAAAATTGTCTAATCTGGATTGAGTTTGCTCTGGGCCACCGCAGCCAAACATGACTCTAAAAAAATAAGAGTTGCCTGTACATTCTCTTATAAATTAGTAAACAAAGCCCACCCTACATTTGAGGTGAAGTTTCCCACATTAATGACAGGCTGAAGATGAATTTTAGTAATATATTTTTAGCTGGCCAGTTGCTCTGCCACTGAAAAACAGCATGAGTCTGCAGGCGTGAATAAAGCAAAGCTGATTTCCACCACTTTGCTCATTATTGTTGAGAATATATTCATTTCTGCATCTCTGAGTTCAAAGAGGAAAACAAAAATAGCCTTTTTCATTAAAAAAGTCAAAGTGGGAGGAGTTAGTTGGCAAGATTTTTCCAGTGAATGGGTCTTGATTTTGCAACTGGCTTCCAACTGAGTCCAAGGCAGTCTGAATTTGACTTTAACACTATCTGCTGAGCTATTTTCCCAGGCATTTGAAACAGATGAGATGTAACAGCAGTTTTTTCCCCTTAGCCAGGGCCAGTTTCCTATCAGAGGTGCAAATTCAGATTTATCTACTACAAGAAGCTTAATAAAAAACACTCTTCCACCCCTCCCCCAGTCACTGGTTATCATAAACAAATCCCTCAGCAGAAGCTAAAAGAAGATATTTTGAGGTTAAAAGCAGCCTTTAAAAGAAAATGATGTTGTACATCATCCCAAAATTTAATATGACTTTATGCACAATAGTAATGTGCCTGGTAATGCAAAGATTTTTCTAAAGTAGCTTAATAACAATCCAATATTCTCTTCCTTAAAAAATGAAAATGTATGTCAAAAAGGGATCTAATGTAGCTGCATCTTGTATCCATTGATGGAGTGAGCTGATTTACATAGATAGCATTTAACATACTATCATCATTATCCTATCAGTCTTCTGTCTAATCTGGAAGGCTTGAGACAGAGTTCTCAATGTTCTCTGAGGTAAAAAATACCAACCAAAATTATGGTAAGGGGGGAGAAAAAAATCAGTGAGGGACAGATGAATATCAAATCAGATGAGATAAAAATGGGATTTTTTTTTAGCCAGCATAGAATGAGCTTAAACTGCTGAAAAGTGGATAAAACAAATAATGTTTAAGACTGTAGCATAAGGTACCACAGTGATGAGGAATAAAAGAGAGAATTATGTTAATGGTTGGGTCTGTGTGTGCTTGTGGAGACTGCTCTTAGATTGCTTGTGATGGCTCGAAGGATACAGATAGATAGTGTGGATCTTTGAAATCCAGTCAGTGTATAATATTCATTTCCTTTCCCTCTTACCCCCTTTTGTGTGAATTTAATGCTTGTGGGTGATGTAAACAACTGAAGGAGGCTTTCCACTGTGAGCAGGATGGGGTTACATGAAAACCTAGACAGGGGGAGATTGTCGTGTAGTCAGTAAGGTTTTGTGCTTCTCTCTATTTGGATCAAGTTTGCATTAAATTGCTCTTCTTCAACACAAGAGTGTGATTATGGCAACATCTCCTAACCTTTGCTCTCCCCCACTTTCAGTCTTTCTTTAAAATCAGCAAACTCACCAGTGTCTGCACCATTCCCAGCCCTGGTGTCTGCTCCCACACTGCAAAGGGCTGCCCCAAAGCCCCCCAAACTGTTCTGTCAGGTGTGCAGGTCCATGCACACTTCCCACCAACACAACAGCACTGAGGTTTTCAGGGAGGAAGAGAAGTAACGGCACTTCTGTTTGTCCAGGAACCTTTTCTTTTGAAAACAGGGCAACTAAGCAGGTGGCAGCTCAGAAAGGCATATGAGGAGACCGGGGCATGGCTCAGGTCAGCAGGTTAGGGCATCAAAAACAGCACAAGAGAGCCGGCAGCCAAGGAAACCGTGCGGGCTCCCATGTGAGGTGACATTATGGCCTTGCGGCTGCCTTTGCTCCACTCTGCACCTTTAAAATCTTATTGAGTGGGCTTAACTGCAGCCACATGAGTCAGGCCTGATGCAGGGCCGTATCCAGGAGCCACCCAGACTGCTCTCTCCTCCTTACGCAATCCTGTTGTGAGGTGGCATCCCCTCATACATCTGTGCACCACCCAGGATGAAGGGCGGGAGGGTATTTATTTAGCGCAGAGCTATAGGGCTGCAGCATCCCGTTAACATCCCACAGATGCACTGCTCCTGCTCTGGGTCTGTGGTGGAGGCATGGCTAGGCAGGCCTTTTCCACCCCTCCCCACACTGAGCTGGATAAGGTACATGACTGCAACTGATCCCACAATGTAAGAGAAGGTGGATTTTCCTTATAGTCTTATAGGGGCCATTACAGCCCAACTACTGGGTCATCCCACCTCTCCCACCAGTCCTTTGGGTCCTGCCCACTTGTTTGCCTGTTTGACAGATTGGTTCCCTCAGTCAAAGCTAAACAACTCCCATGATGTAAGGATGTGGTCGCCCTCTTTGTCTGAGAAGGCATGGCAGGAATTCCCACAGTGGAAGAGCTCCAGGCGCTGATCCAAACCTGCCCTCAGTGAGCTGACTTAGGAGTATTTCAGTGTTGTTTCAAGCAGGTCCTTCAAGAGAAGGAGAAAAAGTAAGACCTCTAGAAGAATGCAAGCATTTCCCTTTGCCTGCATCCCATTCACCATGCAGGTCTCTGCCAGGAACCGAGACTACCCTCACTCATAGGAGAGCCATCCACAAATTCCCAAGTGATGGCCAGTACCCAAAGTGAGCACAGGGAAACAGAGGGCACTAAAGGAAATGGAGCATCCCTCTGGTTCTGTCTGTACCACACATGTCCCCATGTCATGTGGCTGCTCAGCCCTCCATTTAATGCTGCATCTGCCCTGCATAGAAGCAAGTATGATGCAATATAAAGCCTGGTCTAGTTGCTGCACCTAATTATGAGGAAGAATAGAGAAAATTTTACCCTTACATGGACACAAAGTGCCAAAGCCGTGCTGCTACTGGCGGAGTTCCCCTGTGGTTGCATCTATAGGGCACCCAGCAGGGATTTAATCCTGTTGTAAGTAGCATTATCTTGAGCTCAGATATTTGTTCTGGGCTTCACAGGGTTAGCAGTAGGGATCAGTCCTGCCCCCAAAACCTAGTGGCTTTCAAAGTGGAACGTGATCATTTTATTAAAGGGATTATGTGCCATTGTTTGTTTGCAACCACAAAGCACCGAACTCAGTGACTCGGGAGGTGTCTTCC
The DNA here is from genome assembly GCA_013400415.1 of Scytalopus superciliaris. Lineage (NCBI taxonomy): Eukaryota > Metazoa > Chordata > Aves > Passeriformes > Rhinocryptidae > Scytalopus > Scytalopus superciliaris. Next base: position 1,705,989 of record VXBX01008145.1, on the reverse strand, counting down.
AGTCTTTTGCTGCTGTGTTGCTAATTGAAAGAAAAGCTGTTTGAGTCCCTGTCCTCAACATTTATCATACACAAATCCCTTGGAGATCTTGAAGGTTTCTGTGGGAGCCCAAGGATCCTGGGACACGAAAATCCTTTTAGAATTTCCAATTCCTATTTACTTGTTTCAGTTTCCTAATTTTTTCAGAAGTGGAGAAAAAAAAATGGGTTCCTAAAAGAATGAGTTGAAACATTAGTTTCCATAAATACATCTTGCTTTCCCTTCTTGGTACTGTCCTTCTCAAGCACATGAAGCCTGATCATCAGAGCTCAGAGCAGTGCAGCAGACAGGACTCAAAATGTCAGAGATCCAAACTAGCAAGAGCCACTCTCCCCACACCTAATCTAGATGAGGCTCAAAAAATATCTCCTAGAAAACAAGTTCCCTGAAGTGAATTGCCTGGACCAGATGAGACAAAGGACAAATGAGATGCAGAAGCTGTAGCAAACCTTTTTCCTACCAACCATGGGGTTAAATGGGCTTAATTGAAACTAAAATGGAAAGTTTTCTTGAGGAGAAATAGGTATATGAATCTTCCCATCTTTTGGATGAGTAGGTGGTGCTCTGGTCCAGCCTGAGCTATGTACCTTCACTGTGTTCTGTGGGACTGTGAGACAGAAAGCTGATGGGTACCATGCCCACTGATGCCAGAAGTGATTTAGAAGCAAGACTGAGGTTTCAGCACATAACTTCCAGCCCAGGGAAACAATGATCAGATTGTCTCACTCCAAAAACAGGACAGAAATGGAAGGATTTTCTTTTAAAGCAGTTCATTTGGAAGAGATAAAAAAATAAATATTTTTCTTAAATACAATAACTTAGAATGCCCTGATCCTGGAGACAGACATCTAAGCAGATGCAAAGGACTCATCGAAGACAAGCATTAGTGTTTGTAAGATAAAGCCTTTATTGATACTTAAAGTTCCATCAGTTTAACTAAATGTATTTTTAAAACTCATTTAGTGAAAACATGCAAAACCCTTGGGCAGACACTCTAAAATTGTTTTAATGGTTTTAAATTGAATTGGCTTCATGATTCCTTACTAAATTAGACTGTGCTAACTTTAAATTGTTCTGCAAGTAGCCACGCAGCTCTTTGCACAAGATAAACTGAACCAAATTTTCAATGCAATTTCAGTCAAACCACCTTACATGTAAGTGTGGAAAAAGCTTTAAGTACAGGAAGATTGTTAAATATAGGATGGTGACATGGCACCTGGCTAAACACACTGAACACACTGAACCTTGTCCAGTGAGACTCAGCATTAGAATCACTTCCAAAAACTGATATATTTGCTTTCTTAATTGTTCTGTACAATTTTTAAGTACTCAGTTGACTACTGATAAATGGTTTTCTAGAGTAAATCTCTGCAGCTCTCACATTCGTTGGAGTCTACTGTGTTCAGCACTCCAGGAGACTTCACAAGAGCTTTTAAATATATTTTTTTTCTTGGTTCCTCCATGACTTTCTGAGACAGAAAGCAAAGAGGTGACAATAAAATGGCAGTACCCAGAGACAGCAATGACAGCTCCACAGACTATGATGCTGAAAGAGTGACAAGTATTTCTAAAGGCTGCTTTGACAACTCATACTGGAGTTTTCCTTTAAGTTACAATCATTCTTCTGGAGCAGTAAAATTGGTGCCTGAAGGATCTGAAAATGAAGAAATAAACTTGTGCGAAGTTGGCAGTATCTTACAGTGCTCATGGAGCATCAGTTATATCTATAGTGTCCTGTCTTGCACCTGCCAAAGTTGCCTCAAGACCCCATTGCTGTGCCATGGTACGGCAGCTTATTAAGAAAGCTACTGCTCTGCTCCTGGTAAGTCCAAGGCAGCAGGGAGGAAGTGTGGGGTGGTGGCCAGGCTGCCACACTGGTACCTGCCCTGCTCCCTTCATGCCCCCCAGGCCTTCTTAGGATCTTCCCAAGAACCAGTAATGGGACTGTTTGTTACCTTCCCTGCTCCAGGCACTCCTGGTTACTAAGAGGGATTGCTGGATTAGTGTCATTGTCATTAGCAGTTTGAGGTTTGCTCCTTGCCCTCTGTGCAGAGCCACAATGACGAGGCACTGTGCTCATTCTGCTGGATGCTGCAGGGAAAAAACAGAGAGCCTCTTCCCTAGAGCCCAGCACTAAAAAGAAAACACACAGGTGAGTCCATCAGATCTGCCCAGGATGGCACTGGCCCATCACTGGTGTGTTTGAGTTACTTCAACAGCTGATGTGCTTAAACCCAGGAGGATCCAGACTGCAGCAAAGGTGTGGGAGATGTTGATGTGCAGCTGTCTGAGGCTGCAGTGAGTCACCTTCCCAATGCAGCAAGAGACCAGTAGAGTGACTATCTGGGTCACATACCTGTCCCAGTGATGATCCAAGAGGAAAACAATTGCCTGCTGCACTCTCCATTCAGGATTTAACCTGAAGGTTCAACCTAACCCTTGAAATTTGTTTTCACCTGTCTATTGAAATGATAGCTTGCCTAAAAAATTCAGTTGCTGTCAGCTTTATCAGCTGGACATCAGGTTATTATTGCTTTATTTAGAGGGCAGCAAATCATTCCATGAAAAAGTGGGAATCATCTGTGAACATCAAAAGCTGGCAACCAGATAAACATCAAGATGTCAGGGAACTTCTGGGCTTGACGTCCTTATACACTGGCATCACCCTGCCTGGTGCCTTCCACCAAAAGGCCAACACCCTTTAATTTTGTCTTTTCCCTGGATTGGGGAAATTCCTTCTTTTCCAGGCCAATCAACAGAAGCTCACTGAGATTTATGGCTTTGATGAGTGAAATTTTCAGCCTTGAATCTACAGACTGACGCTTTAAATACATTATAAAGATTATCGGCAATGTATCAAGGTGTCTTTGCAGGATGGTATAAACTTCTACTGCACTACTTATTGCCATAAACCATACTTCCAGGTTTTTATTTATATGCGCATTAGCTCAATATGATTGGATCTGTAGCCAGCCCTGTGGACTGGAGTAATTTATATATATATCAATAAAGGTCTCCAGCCAGCCACTGGGTGCTCTAAGGGGAACAGTAGTTCCATTTAAAACATTAGGAACTGGAGAAATTGAAAATAACTCTCTATTTAGAGGCCAAGAAGTAAGACAGCAGGCAACAGAGGTCCCAGCACAGCAAGGCTATACTAAAGAGATTGTTAAAATGTCATTTCACTTACATATAAGCCCCAGAAAAAAAAAAAAAAAAATTAACCATTTCCCTCCCATACTTGCTACAAATAACACTTGAAAAGAAAACATATTCTTCAAACCTAAAGTGTTTTAAATAATCTCAGGGGATATGACCATAAAACTTTGAGCGACATGTTCAAAGAATTCAGGGGAGTTTACTTGCAAAATTAGTTTTAAAAAAAGACAGAAAATCTCATTACCTTTGCATTTGTTAATGTTAGAGCTGAAATGTAAAAGCAGCAAAAAATCCCTCAGTGGCTGGATTTTACAAGGCACAAAAAGCCTACAGGAAGAAGTGTCATCTTGTCTACCTAAAGCAACCAAACCCAATATTATTAAATTTTAACATTAAAGTGTCTTTGACTGCTCTTTTCCTTTAACAAGCAAGGAAAGCACTGCACAAGCATCTAGCATAGATCTGCTGAGGTTTACCTGCCTCCCTGCTCCTAAGTTTCCCATGGTTCATGGATACACTTGGCTGGCAGTCTAGGTTTTAACAGTGTTTATATAGTAAAAATTTCATCTTACAGTGAACTTTAATGACCTGTAACTCAAACACAGCTTGATCGACTTCCTATAATTTTTTTCAAAAATTCTCTTTAACTTTCTGCAAAAGATAACCAGCAGGTCAGAAGGAGGATAGGGCACTGTTCGAGACAGAAAAAAGCCATATGAAGCTACACAAGAAAAACAGGCTGTAGGGGCTTACTGTAGTATGAACTGTGGAGCCGCATGATTCGTATGTCAGGACAAAAAAAGCATGTGGGATTGTTAGAGAAAAGCATCTGCTAAAAGAGGGCCTTGCACTGTTACACTGCTCTGTATTTTGTTCACTTTGAACTAGAAAAGCAGTAAGAAAATGCAAGCTCCTTCTCTCCATCCCAGCCCCTCTTCTCTCTCTCCTTTGCAGGAGTGAAGTGCCAGTGCTTCATTTTGCTTTCTCAAACTGACAGTTTTTCTGCAGGTCTGAAAGATCAGCATGTAGGACCTGCTTCATGCAAAGCAAACCAGTTGGGTTTTTTTAAGCTGGGGGGGAAAAGAAGAACCAAACAAACCACCAGTGTGGTGCTAAACTGAGGAGCAGTCATTTCGAAGCAAACATAGCGTGGCTGATGCGACCACATCACGGAGTGATCAAGCCTTCCCCTCTCCCAACACGCCCCCACACCCCAAGAGGGGAACAAAAAAGTTGTTTAATGCATAACAATGCCATCGTGTGCGGGAGAATTCCTGCCTCGAAGGAAGTGTCCCCACCAGAGCCCCCGCGTGCAGCTCACAGCGCTTTGAACACTCCCGCTGTCCTTGTGCCCCAGCCAAACTAAATCCATTTCTATTCAGAACTCAGATACTGCCCCGCTGTTCCAGGTCTTGTTTTGTTTTTTAAAGGTTTGTTTCTTATATATTGGGTATTTATTTGCAGTGGATTAATTTACAGTTCATGAGGTTTTACTTTTCCAAGGATATTGCTTTCTGCTCTGGGGAGATAGTGTGGGCTGGTGGATAGAGCCATTGGGCAGAGCCTGTGGAGACCTAAACTGTGGTTTGGAGCAGGTCATGCCCTGTAGCCTCTCTTCCCATCCCTTCAGCAAAACCACCCACCCTCCTGGATTCATGCGTGGTTTCAGTTCTCCCACTAAAGGAGTGGTTCCTAATTAATATCATGAAAATGCTGTATTTAATCCCTTCAATGAGTGGGCCTGAGTTGATATCTAGGTCTTGTGTTAGACCTTATGCCCTGGTGAAAAGTCATCTTAGGATACATGAGTGGGAGGAAAGCATGACATGGTGTAGAGGAAGGATATATGAGAGGAAGAGATGTCAGTGTGACAGGGCAAAGGTGAAGGAAAACTGCAGGGATACATATCACAGCACTGTAGCTGATGAATGTGCAAAGTTTGCACCATCTACTGAGAGCATCCAGCTCTTTTAGATAAGGGAAACTGGGTTAATGATTGTGGGGCAGGTGTTACTGCACTGGCCCCGGTGGCCACGGCCTTCCATGGGCTGCACACAAGAACAGGCCAGTCCCTTTTCTGCAGGGACGGTGCCCAGATCCTGGTCAAATCAGCAGGTCAAAGGCAAGATTCAAACCAGAGGTCCTGAAAATGTTTCTGTTCATCCTGCATGGTATCAGTGGTCCTTCCTAGTTGTTGATAATTATGGTGGTTTTTTCCAAATAAGTGCATTAGTGCCTCATATTCTCACTTGCTTGGAACTGCAGGCACACTGCACCGCAATGCTTGTGTTATTCTAACATTATTAAATGTGCACTCTTCTTTTATTAGGCTTTTTAATAACATTTAAGTTGCACTCCTGGGAATTTTTGCAGAGAGGGAACATTGGCCAGCCTAATTTGTACATGAAAATACCCCATAGGCCAAAGAAACAAGATTCAGATGAATTTCACATACAGTATGACTATGAATTCAACAAGCGCTGAAGGAGCTTTGGGGTGTAAAACCATTCAACTAGGAATGCTTGAATCCCATGTGTTGTGCTCTCAAGATTGTATCATTTGTGCATTTTACTGCTTGCATTTCACATGTATTTTTGCTTCTTTAGTAAATACGCCCAAGTTTTCTCATTCCATATCTAAAAGGTTCTTTGTTACACCCCACAATGGGGCAGAACTTACTCTCCCTTACAGGAGACCCTGCTCTGCATATCAATCCCAAATCACTTAATTCCCAGGGTGCCAGAAACACAAAGCCCTGGGGGTGTCCTGGGTGAGTTGTCCAAGTGCACTCCCAGCCAGGAAATTTGTGGGTGTGTAGTGGTGCTAGAAGAGGAGGCAGATGCTCGTGTCAGGCACTGTGGGGACAGACTCTCCTCTTGGGGAACTCACCAGCTTAGGCATGAACAGGATCAAAGCTCTGGAGAGAACAGGCTGCCAATGCCAACTAATGTCTCTGAACACAATTCTCTCTGCTTTGCTCTAGCTGACACTGCTGTTAAGGAGCTTTTATCTATAATCAGCTGTTTGTCATCTTCCTTGCTACTTCATTATCCCTTTTGAAAAAGCATTTGCAATAATTTTAGACTAGTAAACAAACAAAGTCACTTTAAAAGGGAGAAAACTGTGCATAACCCTTTTCCTTTCCCTGGGAAAATCATAACTTCAACCTAAATGTTTTAATTCATCTCTCTTGGAGAGCTAGCACATGGAGTTCCTGACAGACTGGGCTGCAGGAATTCACAGGAATAGCACTGCATTTTCTTGCTTACAGCTGCCTTCCCTGCTGCCGGGTTACTGTTTTCGTATAGTACTACACAGTTTGAAAAATTGAGCTGTTAAAAGTGTTAGAACTGAAAATGCACAGCATTAAATTCAGAATAAAAGTGTCTGAATGGATGTTCCTCTGACAAGACAGGGATTCCAAGGAATAGAGTTAGGCTTTCAGTTTTGCCAAAAGTTCCCTGACTTACATTAGGTGAGTCATTGAATATGCCTATGCTAATTATTCTCTCCTTCTGGTTTGTTTCTTTAGAACCAGATAAATAACCTCTTGTCCCCATCAGTATTCAGCTATTTTCAAAACAAGTGTCTGTTTTTTCAACAGGAAAATTATTCAGATAAGTGCTTACTGATGGGAAAATTATATGTTCTTTAATGTTTATGGAGCTCTTTCCTCTACATCCAGTCACTAGTACGTGGGAACTCAAATGTGTCTTCACAGTTTGCAGAACTTCCAAAATGCACACTTCTAATGGCAAGAGCACAAAGAAAAGATGGGAGAGGTTTTGTCAAGAGTTTCAGTGGTACAGTCCATTCCCAGGGCTGCAGCACCGCGTGGGAACCCTGACTCAGCAGTGGGAAGCGAGTTGCGTGGTCACATCTCTCTAAAGCTTGCAGGTTACTCTGTGGTTTCTTTCACATAGAGTTCATGGGAACGTTTTGTTCAGTTTCATGACAAAAATTCTGTTTTTTCCCTTCTCCTGTTTCATTTTGGGCATGAAATGATGAACAGACCCAGAACCTCAAAGAGAAACCCATTGGAAACCACGACATTTCTTTAGCCTTTGTTTTAAAGCCAGGAAAATCCACAAAATGCTCACACTTTCTATGAAAAACCATCAGCTGGTTTAAGCAAAGACCCTAATCAAACCTTCCCCTGATTTCAGTGAGGAATTCCTGATTTATGCCAGAGTAAGCAAAGAAGATTCAGAGGAACAGTGCCCAGAAATGACACGGTGAACCTGGCCTGGGTTTCTTGTTAATAAAAAAAAGATTTGAAAAGAAATTAATTAGAGCAAGATAGTCACAAACTGAGGTCACTTTCAGGTTTCACAATGGACATTTTGCACAATTTCAGTCACAAACCATACCGGCTGCAGGAATATCCATTGGGAAACGCAGGTCCAAACTCATCGGAGATGTGCACATGGGACCCAAATACCAGGCTTGGCTTGCGTATGGTCTTTCAGTGTTTTGCCTTCTAGAGCCATGTGTTGGCACAGGAAACACACGTACCACAGAACTGAAGTGGTACTTGGTGTGCTCTGTGGTCCTCCAGCACATCTCTGGGATGCATGGGGAGAGGGAAGCTGGTGGTTCTCCTGGGGAGCAGTGGTGGAGCTGGTTTTATCACCACTTGGGAAGTGGTTGCAGTGTCTGACAATAGTGCTGATATACGAAACACATGTGAGGACAGTGGAGGGCACATGTGGCCTGGTTTGCACATTGCCTTGTCATTTTCTCCTTCCTGGAAGACAAATGCAAGGAAGATGATAGACTTTCCAGAGGCTGAAAAATTATTTTGGTGCTTTGTGATTCTGTTTTAGCTTGTGGCAAGGCTGGCACAGCAGGGCCCGTCGAGTGTGTTTGTACCAAACGTTGCACACTCCTAAATAACCCTGATCTCAGACACTGACGTTAGCAGCATTAGTCCTAATCTTTCTATATATAGGGTCTTATTGAAGAGGTCTTACTTCAAAACTGCTACTGCTGCAAAATCGCTGTTGCTGAGTAATATGACCCATGATATTTTATATTTACTAGAGCAGATCTATCTCATCCCTGTTCCATTTGATACTGCAACGAGAGATATGTGTAAAGAGTTAGTCACTGTGACTCACATAACCTTAGTCCCTATAAAGAAGCTATGTTTCAAGCTTTCTGTCTTTTTTTTTCCCACAGAAAGGGAAAAAAAAAAAAAAAGAAAAACGGTTCTAAGTGAAGCAAGAGTAAAAGGAGGAGATGGTAGTAATCAGTTCCACCTAATGATTGATCAGTTTGTGAGGAATGCTGATCAACTCCAGATGTTGCATTCCAGCCTCAAAATGTGAGCATCAATTCAGAATTCCCATCTGCTTTGTCTGACACCAGCAACACAAGAAGTTTTCCAAGAAACTCTAAAAAAAATGTGTGGTTGTTGGGAGAATATCTCTGCTCAGACCAGTACATTTGCCAGTAGGATGTGGTAGTTCCCTTTTGTGTCTCCTCCTGGTGTTCCTGAGTGACTTGTCTACTGATGGTATCTGACAGAAAACCACCCACTTTTGGAGAAATCCTTTTGGGAGAATCTAACTTCCAAGGCCAGGGATTTCTGGATTCTGCTCTGTATCTGTGCTGGTGGAGAACTGTGGGTGATACTGGAGTGTTAATCTTTTAACTCCCCCACAAAATCAGAAGCTAATTTGATTCAGCCATCCTGTCCACTTGCCAGATGTCACAGGAAGCACTGACTGCCAGCAACTCATCAGTTTTGTTTTTGCAAACTTTCTTTTTTTAACTTCCTTATGTCTCAGACCTCCACTTCCCTTATTACTCACCTACCCCATCCATTCCATAAAGCAACTATGCCTCTGGATAGCAAGGTGCCAAATTCAGTTCTCATTTACTGATTGACCATTCCCACTGATTTTAACAGAACTTGTGCTGGTGTTACCAAAGCATCAGTCCAGCTCTGACCCAAGCATCTGTACAGAAGTGGCCATTCCCATGCTGATGTGAGTTCCTCAGGGAGGGCACTTGCCAGCAGACCTGTTGTGCCCCTGAACCTCATGTGGTCAACATTGAGATGCAGTCTGCAAGTGAAGAGCCAGGAGGAGGCCAACCCCCTTGCAAAGACTCAAGAGCTTCCTCCACAGAGGAGGAAGGCAGCCAGTGGAAGCCTCATGCACATGCAGTGGTCTATGCCCTTGCTGGGTCCATCTGCACCCCTAGAAGCCAGATCTTTTAATTACAGTTTGTAATAATCTAATGACAGCTTGCCCTACCACAGGACAGGCCAGCCACCATCAGGCAATCAAACATCCAGGCTTAGCTGTCCCATCCCAGGCAGTGGGCACCCACATAGATTCACACTCAGGGATGGAGAAACAGGAGGAGGCAAGAGTAAAATGCAAAGCCTTCAGGAGGCTTAGCTGCTGCCCTTGCAGGAAGAGGACGTCTTGAAGTGCAAATCCAGCCCTGTTCAGGAGAGCAGAATGGGAGGATCCAGGGTATCCCCCAGGAGCATCCTAGGGCTGGGCACATCAGCAGCACTCACAGCCACCCTGCATCCATGGCACAAAGAATCCCACAGTAATGGCTTGGTCTGACCAGCACTGCTGCTCCACACCCAAGGTAATTATGCAGGGGGATTCAAGCTGCCCACTGGAAAAACAGAAGCCAGGCTTGGAAACCAGTTTGCATCATGAATGATAATGGTGCTGACAGTTTTAAAAGCACTCAGGGACTTTTTAAAGCACGACTCACCCGTCTGAGAGAACCTTTCATGGGGCAGGAGCTGCAGCCATGCAGGCTGGAAGAGCCTAAGTGCTGCGAGGAGAAAAAGAGCTGCTGCCATGTTGGGCATTTCCTCTGCATTTCCAGATTTCCAGGCAAGGGAAGCCCAAAAACACAGCACTAGTCACCGAGTTATGGCCTTTGGTAGGAACACCCCTTGCTTGTTAAGAACACCTTGTCTGTATCTAAGAGCATCTGCACAGCGATGCAGTGGCAATGGCTGGGAGACTCCAGGCACTCACCCATGTTGGATGGGTGGTTAAGGTGCCCCCACACACTTAAACACATTTCCTTGCTAAATTCCCTGCAGTACATTAATTTTTACTGATTGCTAATGGCTGCCCTGGCTGTCTCTAAGGCAACTGGTCCAGTTATTAATTTCCAGGGTAGAAGAACAACAGACATTCATTTATCAGTGAGTTACAAAAAACCAGCCATTTTTTGTTGTTGTTGTTGCAAACTGGTTTTTAACTACACGACTCCCACACTGATTGTGTTTTGTGTCCTAATGGAGGAAAACTTGGGGCAAGAATAAGAAAGTGAAATTGAAGCAGTGCTCAGGAGAAATTTCAGTCTCCTTCAGCGAATGAATATGAAGTGAATGCAATTTTTCAGCTGTCACTGACCTATTTCAGACCCTCTCCTTGCCAAAAAAAAAAAATCCCTAGGAAACTTCATTTGCCATAACATGATTTTTCTGGAAGGATCAGTTAAAAAAAAAAAATCAGAAGAGAAAGTTTAAATATAGGGTTCACGAGCTGCTTTTTACTTGATGCAGGAGCAGGGGCAAGCAGAATAAATGACTTTATGTCAGTGTTATAACCATTTCTATTCAGCCTGCAGGCCAGGGGGGAGAAAAAGCGACCCAAGAAAAAGTTAAATCTTTTGTGACAAGCACTGTCTGATAGGGAATCCTAAAATACATAAGCCTAGCTGGCTTTCAATGCATTTCCTTGTGTATGCTATAATGGAAATCTGCTGGGGTTTGCAGGACCTTGATTTGGTGTATTTTTGGGGGCAAAGTCTCCACTGGCATAACTGTTTTGTGGCACTGGACTTACTCACAGAGACAATTCAGTCTGGTGTGTTAAAGGCATGGTTAGGAGAACATCACCACATGATAGATTAAATTACCCTATAATGCCATTTCTTGCCTCGGAATGGAGATTTAAAGGAACCATTTCCAATGGAAGTAGATGTATTGAACAAATTTTGGTGTCACAAAATTCACTGGTAGTGTAGGTTCATTTGAGACTATTTAACTTTATATCATTTGCATGTTTGTTTTAATAACTGTATTTATTGTCATGTCAACTGACAGGGGCAGATTAGAATAGAGTGTGCAATATTATACAGAGCACTAATATTTTAGCATAAACACTCTGTGTCAGGCTACAGCATTTCCCAATCTCTGAGTAGTGGCTCAGTTTCATATTTACACACAATTTTGTGAACTTGCAGAGGTTTCATTGTCACAGGGTGGGAACAGGAAATACTGGGTGAGTAAGTCTAAAAATGTGATAGTGGCAGAGTGGACTTTTTTTATTTTCAGATGTTTTTGAGGTATGAGATACTTATTTCCTTTCTTTCCTTTTTTTTTTTTTTTAATTGTGACAATATAGAAAGCAAACACTTGTTTACAGGCAACAGCCAGTTGCCCCTGCTGATGCATAGTCGAAACAATAGTTCCACCTGAAATACCTGTACTCTTACATTTTTTTTATGTTTCAAGATCAACTTTCCAAATTGTTTTATTGTCTTTGGTTTTTAAACTAGAGTTAGTCTCGTTTCTTGAAATATCAGAATTCCAATTCTTCATTTATGAAAAAGATTTTATTTCTATGCCTCTTTGCTTTTTTTTTTCAGACTACCGATCTCCTTTTCCCTCTGTGTTTCCTGTGCTCTGTACTCCTGTGTATTTACTGTAAAATAGAGTCTCTTTGTAAAATGCTTTGAAGGAGAAGAATTAGATATGTTATGTGGCAAACTACTATCATTAACATTGACTTACTAGAGCATTTTGAGAATACTGAGGTTGAATTTACATATTTAACTGCAATCTCAGCCTTATTCACAAAGTTCTTCAATGTGCATAACTTTGAACTGGGAGTTAATGACTTGAGTAAGTTCTGTACCAAAAAGACACCCAGGTGAGAGTTACAGATATAAAGGAGTTTTAAATTATTTTGGGCTTCTTTTGAATAAAGTTATAGTACCACACTGAATAAAGTAGCAATTTCTATTTTAAATCAATGGAACCATTTGCATGACACGAGTGCAAGGTTCAGTCAAGATGTTTCTATAGCTGAGAGCATGTTTTAGTATCAGTGAAATAATCAGGGGATTCCAGGAGATAAAAAGTGCTAACAGTTAAAATGTGGTACCACTCATCATACTTGCTATGAATCAGGTGGTGGTGGCGGAATCCAACAGTACAGAAATCTAACCTGGAGCAACATGTTCTCCTGCCTTCATCCACAAGCATAAACAGGCAAAAGTCACTGAAAGCCTATTGCAAATTGTCTGCTTCATTGTATCTCTCAGTTTTTGCACTATGTCAGCTGAGTAAGTAGTCAGCAACACAGGAAAGAGAAATGATACCGTGCAAATTATTAAACTAAAAAAACATAGCCCAAGATTCGCTACAAATTATCCATGAGCTATTCATAAATGCAAATCCCTTCACCATATAATTTCACAGAATCATAAAATATCCTGAGTTGGAAGGGATCCACAAGGATCATCCTGTCCAACTCCAGGCCCTGCACAGACACCGCAACAATCCCACCCTGTCTCTGGGAGGGTTGTCCAAACGTTCCTTGAGCTCTGGCAGCCTTAGGGCTGTGCCCACTGCCCTGGGGAGCCTGCTCAGTGCCTGATCACCCTCTGGGGGAGGGACCTTTTTCTGATATCCAACCTAAACCTTCCCTGGCACAGCTCCAGCTGCTCCCTCAGGTCCTCTCACTGGTTACCAGAGAGCAGAGATCACTGTTGCTGTTCATGAGGAAGTTGTAGATTGTGATAAGATCTCCCCTCAGGCTTCTCTTACAATCTCTACTGTTCTATTAAAAATATACTCTAGTAAACTAGGACGCATGTTGCAGATAACCCAGAATCATCACAGAACATCCAGGAGGGCTCCTTAGGTAATTACTATAATATCTGTATCCCAAATAAGTTGGGTTTTGCTGTGCTGGGGTTCATCTTTTTTATATCTGGAATGCATGAGCATGATACCTACTTATCCCTACTAATATCTCATGCCAAAGGTCTGGAAATTTTGATCAGTGTAAGACTACCCAGCCAGCCAAGATGGCCAGTTTGGGGGATCTAGGGTTTCTGATAAGTGAGCTATTCCCTGTCCCACAAATTACCTCTTCCAGCAGTGGAGGCATCCTCTTACCTCCCACTAAAGTCATCATCTTCTGAGGAAACAGACCCCTGCAACTTCCAAAGCTCTCTGGAGAGTCAATTGCTTTGCCATGCTTAAAAATAAACTTTTCAGTCTGAAGTCCCATGGGAAATATTTTGTTAGGAAAGGCGGGAAGTGAAAGGAGTTAAATCATTTGCACTATTAGCTCAAGTGGCTACTGCAGCTGGTCCAGTAAATGCCAACCCAGCCAAAGCTCAGTCATTTTCTCTCACACACATTGTGTATAGTGAAACGAGAGTGTCTGCAGATTTATTAGCTTGTATATAACACTAAATTGATGAAAACATCCTCTAGGCAACTTCATCTACTTTCCACTTGCATGTTCCCATGACAGTGACAACTTGTTGTGTTACAGCTGACCTGTCAGCCTCTGCTACTCCCTGTTCATTGGGGGCTGTCTGTCACTGGATGTGTATGAAATGGGAGGTGAGCAGAATACACCAGGCAGTTATACACACATTCCTCCCAAGCAGCCTGCTTAAAAACTGGCAAAGCTGACAGTGGAGAGATTATTGTTGAACCCTCACACAGATTCATCCAATATATGTCTGTTCTAAGCGATGAAGGGTTGCTGCAAACATTTTCACCTAGCTATAAATAAACAAATTTCTTAAGCCAGCAGTCCAAAATAGCAGCTCTGGGCTTTTTCTGCTTTTACAAATAAGTGGTGAAAGGGGCATTCATTAGATCCTCTTTTCCAGATAGAAAGGTGACCAGCACAAATCAGGTATCAGGCAAGGAGCGTGTGCTCCATTGTTGCTGCAGATGTGTCAATCCCTGGAAACAAAAGAATCGGCACCCGTCTAGGAACAAGCGCCTGTTAGTTAGCAATTCAGAATGACTTCCAAAAGCAATCCCTTAGTCTCCAATGATATCTGTCTGACAACTACTTAATCTCGGCAAGAGCTGTGTTAAACCAGCCTGTCATCATTGCTACCTCTCAGGTGTAGCTTGAAAGGGGAGAGAGAAAGAGAGAGATCTATGAGTTTCAATCACTTAGAAGAAATTATAACTTTTTAGAAGCCTGTATGCAGATAGCATTTACCATATTGAATGGAAGATGACAGTTCCCATATAGACAGAATGGTACAATGCAAAATGCCAGCTTCCAGGTGATTCTATCCCATCTCCGAGGCTGTCGGGAGCTATCAAATTAATGTTGAAATAATTGTCACTTGTGAATACCTGCCAGTGTAACCAAGTCGGGTGTTAAAAAAAAAAAATCCCAATTGATCAGCCTCACAAAATGTTCTGAATACTTAAAGAAAAAAGTTTCACTGAGGTGTGACGCTGTTACATATTCATTTTAGCAGAAGGATTTTTTTTAAGAACAGAAACAAAAATGAAAGTATTTAAGTTTCCCAGTTAATATCTGTGTTAATATCATCACTGATTCTTTGATTATTTAACATTCAAAAACTTTTATGATAAAAGAAGAAAATAAAAATTAGCTAATGCTTGAACCTCTTGCTACTAGAGTCATTTGCAATAAATCTTAATGCTCTTCTCTCTCACTGTCTCATTGCTATAAAAATTTCCACTTTGTTGAAGTTCTGTTTTATCTCTGCACATCCTTACAGGGGTTTTATTGGGGTTAATAGTTTTTTTAGGTCTTACTGTTAAGTGTTCTTGGTGTCTAACCTAATGAAGAGAAGGGATAGATCCACTGTGTCACTCCAGTCCCAGCATTTTCTAATAAATGAGAGCATGGAAAACTATATTCTCTATTCATGGAACACATGCAGCAACATCAACAGCATTGCACATTTTCTCTATATTGACTTGCCAATGTACCTACAGGAAAGAATAAGAAAGCAATATAGTCTCCGAGCTGTATCAGAGCACTCCCAGCTCCCAGTGAAACCATGCTCAGTACTTGGCAGATTTGAATCTTTGACATTTCTTCTAAACCCCTTTAAGGTACCAGGTTTTGGTATTCACCAAGCACAGCTGATTACCTGGTACACAGCAAATGATTGTATCCTCATCTTTCAGACTTGTCTCTCACCCCTTGACTCTTTGCCTTCATCATTTTGCAGAGGGTTAAATGCAGTGCACTGAGAATCAGCTGCATTTGAAATCTGCAACCAGTGCTGAATTTAGCAGAGGAGGCTGTTCATGTAGGTAGGACATTGCACCAGTACTCTGGGACCTGTACTGGCCATCACATGATTGCCAGGAACAGACTAAGACCCCAAGACACAACTGCCAGCCCTTCAGTCCCCTGGTCCCCAGCTCCTCGAGGAAGCACAGTCCCTCAGCGATAACGTAGCACAATGTTCCATCTGATTTTCATCAAGGACAACCAAGTTTGCTTTCCTCCTGCAAAGCAAATATGGTGTGTGATCATTGTTCCCCAGACCACTGGTCTTTTCATTTCTGTATTTAACCTCAAGACCGCTCAGACATGTTCTGTCTTGGGAGCCATCATTTGTGAGAGTTTTAGTGGGCCATGAGTCAAATCAGTGGGTACTGCCATGCAGAGCCCGTGTGCTTAATCACAGTACACTTTGAGACTGTCCATCCATGCAAATTGTGTTGGAGCCTCACAGTCCTCTGATAAAGGTTCCTCTGTCTCTCTTTACTTCCTACAAACCAGACAGCTAAATTCTGTTTTCTAAGTTAATAAAATGAATTCTCTGTTAAGAACTCCTGTGCTTCAAATGATGAGATCTATTGAAATTAATTTTCAACCACTTAATATTTAGAGTGTTTTAACTATCTCTTCTCTATCTTATTAGATCTTGTTAACAAGTACCTAAAGCTATTCTTTTTTCTTTTCTTAAACAGTTCTTACAACTTGGGCTTCATTCTGATTTCTGTGTTATGGAGCAATCTGGAGCCATTCTATACTTACAACCATGTAAAGGAAGTGGCATTTTGATTCTTGTATATATATGGATATGAACAGATAAAAAATATCTCCCAGCAGAGGTCTACATGGGAAATTTGTATGAAGTGTATCTGTGTGCACACCCCCATGCATTGACATGGTTAATACACCTTGTATTTAGTTGTTATATATACCTGCATGTTTCTGTTCCTATGTAGTTAAATATCCTGACAGTGACATTCAGAGACAAAAACAAAGGGCAAATTCCACATTTCAATTTCAGGCCTGATATCTCCAAATTTTGGACTGACTTTTGCCAAAGGATGGACCCATACTTAAAAACTTTTCCCTTGGATGCTCTACCCCACAAACTCCCCAATGCTGTCATGACAAAGGCAGCAGATATTTTCCCAGGCCTTTTCTGAATTATTCCAGCAGATTAAAATATACATGTATATATTTATGCCGACAAGAAGGAGGGAAAGTGCAACTTCTAGTCAATGCCTAAATTTCCTGCCTCCGAAGCCCAGCTGGAGAGCAGGAGTTATAACAGAAAACAGCAGCACAATTAGCTGGAGTTCTGTAGCTGTCTGCAGCAGACTGCTTGCTCCTGTCTCTCTATAGGTGGTCTCCCAGTTCATCAGTTCATAAATAAGTAATTTGAAATGTGTTCCTGGGGGAAATTTTCCTCCTTCTCTCCTGAACAGACTGTACTCATCAGTTTTCCTGTTCTCCAGGTACCTGGCGTTCTCATTTATAATGGCCAGAGGAACTATGCTGTTCTAATTCTTGCTTCATTACATTTCCTAATGCTTGTTTTCAGCAGCTTCACAACTCCACATTTCTTTATATATTGATAAAAAAAACTCTTTGCATATATTATTTATTGGCACTTTCATGTTAGCTTTACTGCTGATTTAAATGGAATATTTTTACATACAAAGTAAGACTGTGAAGTTGGTTTCAGGTCCGAGGTTTAGATATTTTGAATCAAATTATGTGAGGGGAAAAAAAACTAATCAGCAAGAGAAATTATTGTCACTGTCCATTTCCCTCCACTCCTCATCACACTATCTCCAGACAGATAGATAGCACATGCCAATGCTTCAGTAGAATGGAACATTATATACTTTAGAAAAAAAAAAAAAACACAGAGCCCAAATCAAAAGCTTAAGGAGCCAGTTTAGAAAGGTCTTAGGTAGTCAAGGATGCAGCAGGATATACAAAAACAACTTGGCAAGTAAGTGCTTAATCCTAAATGAACGGCAAAGGAAATCAGGCACCCAATTCACTTAACGCTTTTGAAAATACCTGTAAGTGCTTATTGGTAAGAGTCTAAGCTCTCTATGAGAAAATAAGTCCATTGACACGTAAGAAAAAAAACATGATGACATCCACTGGTGGAAGGGATAACTATGTTAATACAAGTGCTCATGTAAAACAAAGCAGTCTGAACTCAGGAAACAGAGTAGCAAACAGCCAGGTTAAATACTTTTGAAGTTTTGTTGAATAAACTAATTATGTGACAATAATGAGCCTCCTCCCTGTCGGAGAGGATGGGCAATAGCTCGCAGCAGTCACATCCCCTGTCGCCTGCTGTGAGCACAGGCAGCTCCTGCAGCCCGGGAGGGGTCAGGGAGGAGCCGGTCATGACATTGTCAGTGCAAAAAGAGGTGTACGAATGTCATCCCTGGCACAGGAGCCAAAATGACTCCTGAAGATACATTACTGGGGCTTCCTGAGCAAAAAATCACCTTCAGAGGGTTGAAGACCAAGACTTCGAGGCTTGGTTGCTCACAACAGGCAGATTTGACTCGCTGCTCTGGGAGGGCTCTTCTTTTTCATGTTCTCGTGAAACAAACTCACCAGACCTTCAACAGCTGCCAATGAACTCCTCAGACAAACTCGGATATGAGTATGTGACTTTAACTGGCCTGTTTTACACTCCTCTGTAGAACAAAAAGAAAACGCTGCAACCTTGAAAGCCACCCTGAGATGCAATTGCAGCTCCCCAGGAAGTCCAGATTAGGTAGTGACAGCACCTGAAATGGAATTACAGATGCAAAGCAAGAGTGTGGTTCTATATTGCTTGGAATTACTGTGATTTTACACTGCTTTTCTTGGATTTAATCAAAGACACCCATTGACTGCACGGATGATCGATCAGGCTTTGCTTTTTGCCGTATTACACTAATCAATGGCTCTAATATATTACATAGAACAGTTCACCAAATGACAGATTTAAAAGCATCTATCTATTTCCTTAAGAAATTACCCTGAAAACACCTAATGAAGAAGCACTTATTATTTCTTCTAGCTAGGGCCAAATGTTGCTCTTAATTAAATCAGTAAAAATTCAGAATTGGGCTGTTGAGTTCAATAATTGGCTTGTGAATGCCAGTTATAATTTTTCCTATGTTTCAGAAACGGATGAAAACTTCCACTGAAAAGATTTATTTTATACAAGGCAACATTTATCTTACCATTTTCTTTTAGACCTTTGATATATCTATGTAAATTAGTGATATTACTGGATCATTGGTTGGTTACTGGACAGTTTATTTTTAAAGAAGTATGAAAAATATTTTAACTTTTAAAAATAGAAGGGCTGCTCTGTAAACTGAACTAAAGAACCCTAAATAGCAAGTCAGTATTTTGATTTGATGAAAGACATCAACATCTAGTTAAGCAAGCTGAATTCAAGTCTACTCCTTTTTCTGCTCTATTAGACAAAAATTATACCATAATCAATGTAGCATTGTCAAGCTCAAATCTTCAGGCACCATGAATAAGATCATCTCACATCTGATCAGCTTTACTTAAAAAATAGAATTAAAAACATTTAGAATTCTTTTCTGCTTTTATTTAAAGCTGTACAAGGATTAACCAGAGTTCTTCCCCGACAGCATTTTTTTTTCTGCTTTACCATAAAAGCAGGAATTTACATGATGCCTGGAGCCTGAGTTTTAAGAAACACATTAACTACTTTGACGTCCACAGTCATGGATTATACAAAATTATATAAAATTCATAAAAAAATAAAAAAGTGAAGTCAGGAATTGATGGCAATTGGCATTTTCCAAGCATTATTAAAATCATTCAGTAAGAGGTGAAGGGGGAATACTTTGTAAACCTTCTGGAAAAAAAACCCCATCATAATTAAAATATTCTTCTTTTCTTCTGGGATTGTCTTTGGTGGAAAGGGAATTATGTCACCCAACTGGTGCTGAATTTCTGTATTAGCCTTAATTATTTGCTGGTTACCTGCATAGCTAAGAGTCACAACTGAGGCTAGATTTTTCAGAAGAGCTCCCTTCCCATTTCAGCTCTTGCAGTGAGATTCATGCTGTTGGATTCTGCCTAAACTTTTGAAAAAATATTCTTAATGGGTACAGAAAAAAAAAAAAAAGTTGTTGTTTCTTCTAAAGGCTGAACTAGCAAAGAAAACAAACTTAGAGAAAAGGCTGCAAAGAAATGTTTTTAGCAGACTACTTGCAAAATGAAATCAAAACATATTTCAGAGCCTTTCTTTGAAAGGGATGGGTTGGGAGGAGGAGGGGGAGCAGGAGGCAGTCAGGCTCCAGCAAAGCACAGATGCTTTATTCTGTGACAGGCAGGACTCTCTGGGACTGCAGGTCTCTGCTGCACTTCTCACTTGGGCAACTCGTTTTCAAGTTTCAGTAGTTCCCAAATGACAGCAGATCAACACGTGCTCACGGGGGTGTTGGCAGAGAGAGGGGCAGAGGGGGCAGTGCAAAACTGGCACCGACAAATCTTGCAGATAAGCAGTGCAGAGAGCGAGGGAATTGGCTACAGCATCTCTGTCCTTGTGCTGTCAGCTCCACGTGTGCCGCTCGCTCCCCTCTCACCGCAATATTCCAGGCAGGGAAGACACCAAACAGGTTACTTGGCTGCAGGAGCGCCTTATCTAAAGTCCTCCTCAAAAGAGGAAATGAGCCTATTTGCATTTTCCCAGTGAAGCATGGAGGAATGTTTCTCCTTACATTACTCTGTGCGCTCAGGTTTGCCCCAGGCCTGCTCGCAGGCTCAGAGAGCTCTGAAAACACCTGTATCCTTCCCATTTAAATGCACGCTTCAGACAAATCTTTTTGGAGGCTTTCAAAAGAGACAGACTAATATTTTGCCATACTCACATGTATTTTTTTTTTCCCTATGAGACTGCTGAAAACAGAAATTAACCACTTATTCTCTTCCTTGGTTTACTCTTTTATCTGTAAAAGCTTTCCTCTAGGTCAAGTTTGGTTGAGTCTTCCTCCACAGGAAGAAAAAAAAAAAGAAAAAACAACCAAATTATTGAATTGCACCATACCTCAAGCATCTGTCACACACCTGAATGGAAGATTCAAGGGGACATTTCTAGAAGGAAATATTTGGCACACTGCTTGTTAGAAAATTCAAAATCCTTCTCACCTATGGATTTATTCTCTATGTTGAAAAGATCCTGAAAACTTATTACAGCAAGGAAGGCTCCCGCTTCAAAAATGGTTCAAGGCATTCCCTTCGTGTGGGGCTGTTCCCTGCTACAAAGGCTGGAGCGATTGCTGGGATCAGATCCAAATTTTACTGAAGTCAAGGCAAGGATCTTTATGTGAGTCCTTGTGCATCCATTCCAGGCCACGTGGAGGAGAAGCTTTTCTGTCTACAAGTAATTGCACAAGTATTTTTGCCTGGATGAAACTAAACCTGGCAGAAAGACTTCAAAGGACCTGAGTTCAAAGATCACTGACTGCATTAATAAGTGGTGCCTATGGAAAAAGCTGGATGCTCTCCCCACACTTGCAGGAAACTGATGGATGCACTGCCTCTCCCTGTGCCTGGCAGGCTCCCTGCCTCCTCTGTGACTCAGTTTCCCCCTCATGTAAAGCTGTGAGGTCAGCCCTTCACCAAAGGCACAGCGTGAGGGCTCCTGAAGCACATTGCTCCAGTACTGCCCACTGTGGTGAATATTATTATTTACCCTTGGACTTAATTACACAGTGCATGTACATGATTGTGCATATGCACATGTGGTTACCTTGGTGACAGCTTCATCCTGATATGAAGTGGCCATAAGAAAACACCATAGGGGATTGGCAGGAATAAGGGCAAGAGACAAATTAGTTCCCATCAGTATCAGCTACCGTGAGGCTGATGCCGAGTTACGTAATAGGGGCCAAAAAGGCAATACTCTTTCCCTGTGGTTTTTTTTTTTTCAATAGAACACAAATGTCCCCAAGTCTTCCCTCTCCCATCACATTTTAATGCAGTTTCATTAAGGATAGAGTGAGGATTTTTCTAATGCATTCAGTAATTTCCCACTCTCTCTCTTAAACGATGATTTCATGTGTAACTGGCAGGAGATGAAATTTCAACAGATTGAATGTTTCTCTCTCTCCTCTGCGTGCGCATACACACACATTCTTTCAGTCCCCAGATAGAAACTGTAATTCCCCTATATAAAAATGGGGGAAAAACATTTTTTTCCCTCCTTTTCAAATGTATAACATAG
Organism: Scytalopus superciliaris; assembly: GCA_013400415.1. Classification (NCBI taxonomy): domain Eukaryota; kingdom Metazoa; phylum Chordata; class Aves; order Passeriformes; family Rhinocryptidae; genus Scytalopus; species Scytalopus superciliaris. Next base: position 1,684,242 of record VXBX01008145.1, on the reverse strand, counting down.
TTGTGAAGGCTAATTATAAAATAATGTTTATACCTTGGAGACCAAGACAGGAGGTTACGAAAATGCTTTAAAAGTCCCAGTGCTGCAATAGAAGAATTTCATTAACTGAAACAAAGCAGAGCTGGTGAAAGTTTGAAAAACAAAGTATGCAAAACATTAAAAAAACAAAGCCAAATCTATTTACTGGTCTGGTATGTATCAAACTTTCAAGGTTCACAGTGATTTTTTCACATTCCTAAGTGAAAAATGCAATTAAGAGGTTCAGTTTTGTTCCTAAAATCTTGGCTTTGAAATGCTCAGTGAGTTTTTCCTTTCAAGCCTGGAGGCAGTGCAGTGCTGACTGGTTCCCAAAGAGGTTTTGATGATGCTATCCATCCCAGCACCCTGCAGGATAAGGCTCTGTGTAACCCAGGCTGTGCAGACCCCCTGCACCAGGACATAACCCACTAGCACAGGCTTGGGGTACCCATGTGCTTGCAGCCAATTCCACCCCTGCATTTAACAAGTTGGCCCTGCATGATTGTCCAATGGACCTGGCAGTGTGGAGATGAACCCTGACAGACACAGTCTTTATCATGGAGTAAAATTGGCTCACAGCAGTGTCCTGCCAACAGGAATGTCATGTTTTATGAATTGCCATATTGCACACTGCAGTGAGCTCTGCCTGCCTGGGCTTCAGGCAGGCAGCAACAGCCCAGCCCTCCTCCTTTACTGTCTGCATCCTCCAGAAGTAGCAAATAAGAGCAGAACCAGCAGCATCTGCTTCTCTGCAAACTCATCACCATTAAGGTTCAAAGATAATGTGAATATAATGCAAGAAGAGGAGTTAGACTGTCACAGTTCAGCTTGCCAGGACACCTAACAGGTAGCACAGGGCTGAGCAGAGGAGGCCCATGGCACCTCACCCGTGAGGGCACAGACCACCAAACAGAAAATAGGGCTGTGTTCCCCTCCCTGGGCCACAGCAGCAGCCAAGGTCAGCATGGAGCCCAAGATAGGCAAGGTCCCATGCTGATCCACAGAAGGACCAAACTCTTAGTGTCACCTCCACCAGCCACAAAGGGTGGGAATGCCACTCCAGTTACAGAAAGTGTGGATTGACTGTGGATTATGGCAATCAGTTTTGCTGGCTCAGCTCTGACAGGCACTGCTCCATCATTTGTAGAACTTCCATATACAAGACCAAGCCACTGGGGAGGGCAACAGCAACATCAGTGGGGAGGATTGCTGCTAACCCACTCAGGGCCTCCGAGCCTGCTACTCATTTTGACAAGGTCTGTCCCTTGCAGGTAAAGTCTGAGATTTCCTGGGACTTCTTTTGCCTCTTAAATTACCCTTCTTGCCTCAAACTGAGGAAGCCAAATGGTTGGGATCACTAGACTCAAACAAGCACAGTTTTTGTCATGGAAAAGCTGTGCTTAATGCCTCACACTGTCATGATCTTCCTACTTGCTCACGAACCTCTCAGTTCCCATCTATAAAATGGGAAAAATAACACCTTAATTCCCAGGGGAACTACAGAGGTGAAAAGCACTGAAGACCGAGTGCCATTCAGAAGAGTTGCAGCTGGAATATCACAGATAGTTCCAGCATGGGGCTATAACTGCAATGATATATGTGTGTATACACACACACACACTTTTAAAAGTGTTCAAGAGCATAAATCTGGTTCAAAATCTTGCCCTTGCCTTTAAGGTCTCTGACTACTGATTCTACCTAAAAGTATTAGTAAAAGATGTCAGATCCCAAGCCAAGTAAGTATGAAAGTATTTAACTTCTTGCATATCAGAGAATTCATTTTATTTTGGCTGACAAAGGACATCCTATTTGACAAATATATCAAACCACTTCCGCCTGCTAATCACAAGGGGCAGGACGACCCATTAAAGGAGTAAGATGTACATCCATGTGACAAGCATGGTTGTTTAATGAAACACAACTAGCAAAGCTTCAAAATCTCCACCATAAAAGTGGCTCTGAATTTTTTTACTGAGAACTTCAATGACACAAAAATCACATTCTTAATGCTAAATATAGTCCCACAAATGCTGAAAGTTTTGCACAAAGAAAGCAGGCTGTGCATTTTCAAAGGCACATTATTTTTTGTACCTTTTTTTTTCTGATAACTGAATAGGATTTCACAGAGCTTGCTGAATGTTTGTTTGAAGTTTTCTTTCTTAATGAGGAAATTCAAAATTTGTTAGGGAATGGTTTTTCCTGAATTTCAATTGATCCAACTTAGAAAACTGAAGACAAGTGTTTTGCAAAGACCAAAACCAAAAAATTCAAGAAAAAAGAAGTTCATACAAAGCTTCTAACACCTTGTGCTTTTAATACCAAAGGAAAAAAACTCTGTGGATAATAAAATACAAAGCAAATTGAAGAAAATGTTGTTTGTAGCAGAACTTTCCCATTCTTACCAAAAGAACTCTTTAATTCTTCAGGAATTTTAGACTTTTGTCTGGTATTGTTTGAGCAACTATTTGAGTTTGTTTGTATTTTATTGAGGCCACTTGACCTTTCCCAAGCTATGGAGCTTTGCTCTCTTTTTCTGAAGAGAGTATATAGACCCCAGGAATGGCAGTATCACACTCACAATGAGGCACTTTAATTTAAATAAAAAGAAAGAAATCTTTAAATTTGAGCATCTTGTTGTGGGATCTGTGTCACACAAACAAGGAGAATTCCATTCTTGAGCAGACTCGCTTCCTGAGCAAACTTGCTTTTTCTCTTTTTTAAGCAGCCTTGGAGATTTAGTTCTGAGCTCACAGCAGTTTTACATCCAGGCAACTTCATTAAAACCTTTGGAGCTATTCCTAATTATTTACCTCCAATTTCACGAGAGGACAATCAGCTCCTCACTTGCTTTTTTTGGATGTATTTGGATTTTTGCCTTGTATTTTTTCCTCTCTGCTAGAAAATGTAGCAGCAGAGAGACATAAAAGAGTTGTCCATTGGAGAATGTGACTCTGGAGTTACAGTTCCTCTGAGGGCTTGCATTGGAGTCCTATAAAACTTGGCGTAGGCTCACAGGCTACTGGAAAATTTATTTACAGGCATGAATAACATTAAGAACAGAATACACCAAGTGTGAGCTACTCCTCTTTTCCTCTCTTTTCACCTTAAAAAAAAAAAAAAAAAGCAACAACAAACCAAAAACAACAGTTGGAGGAGAAAGAAGAATAACAGTGAAGGGAATAAAAATTAAGATGAAATATAAAATCATGTCAGAAAAATCTCTGCTCCAGTTTGACAATGTCATTCCTTCAGACCAAACGAGGAACTCAGCGCCTAATAATTCAAGGGAAGAGGACAGCTCCTCTTGTGAGGAAAATGAGACATTTTCCTTGGAGGTGTCTATGGTTTCTTCTGAAAGGAGCTGAGCAAAGTTTCTATCACTCTGAGGTGGTGGTTCCCTGTTACAGCAACCTGCTCTGTAACTAACCTGCAGTCCCCTTGCTAATTAAAACCTTTGTTTCCAATCCACCCCCTGAGCTGCTCCCAGGCTGGCAGGAGCGCAAGGGACAATGTGATTTCATTGTGAATAAAGTACATTTACAGGATTGGGCTTTGTTTGCTTGGAAAAGAGTCACCAGAGCAAGAGAGGACAGGTGACTGACAGCTGTCAGCGACAGGTTTGGTGCACATTGGTACTCCCCTCCTGCTCCCCACCCCCAAGCACACCCCCAGAGCCAGGGAATCTCTCTAAGTTTCACTGCCCCAAAATCCCAGACTTGGGTTGTGTGTCACATCACATCCAGATTACAACACAACCAGGGCTTGAAGACTGCCCCATGGTTGATTATTTGCTGATATTTCCTATTTAGTTTAAACCAGCATACTGATTGTATCAGCCATAAAGCTTTACAGAGGTTGGTTTATTCCCCCCTTCAAATGGACTGTTCTCCTCTGTCGTAAAGTTAATTTTATAGTCTTTGTTCATTTTCCTAATCTGCAAATTACATCCTCCTGTACTCTGATTACTTACTATTGGAAAAACAGACCTTCTGTATTTCCCCTCTGCTTCCAGTTTGAATATTCTTTGTATTATCTTGATGACCTTAATCTCTTTTTTTTTCCCCCACTGGCCATTCAAGGAAGCAGCAAATGCACCAGCAACACTAAGTGTGTTGGCCAGAAAAAACAACCTCAGCTTTTGCTTTATGCTTAGTCCATCTGACTCCCCTCTCCTTCTTTTTCTTTCCTTTTTTCTCTTTTTTTTTTTTTTTCTCCCCTCCTCCTCCAACAGTAAAGACTGTGGGAAGAAATGGAACTGTGGCAGGGAGGATTTGGCATCCTTGTAGAAATCCTTCATTTCCTATTGGGATGGAAGGCAGTTTAATATACTGCAAAACAAGAAACGGTCTATTGAACAAGTACAACAAACAGGTCATTTTCTATTTAAAGTTATGTTCATTTTGTAAGAAGTGTGTTGATGCACATGCTTACATTTCCACCTAAAATGGCCACACCCCAGCAGCAGTAGATGCAGCACTGGGAACAAGAGGAGTTTCATGGGAAATCATGCCTGGACACCACTGAAGCCCTTCTTGAATCTCAAAAATAAAGTGCGGGCAGGTTTCAGACTGCCCCATGTCTTCATGTTACTTCTGTCCACTGAGTGAACATCCCTAAAACAGATCATGAGCTCTGAGTAACTGTGAAACCAGACTGGCAAGTTTGAAGAAGGAAGCTGTGAGGACAGAAAACACAAGTGTGGTCCCATCCCAAACCCCAGTTCTTCCTCACTGTGGGATATTTTCTACCTGTGGTTTTCACTCTTTTTGTCATTGCACATCTCTAAAAGTACGACTGCACATGAGCTGACTGACTGTAAACTTGGGGGGTTTTATTTCCTTTTGCAAATATCTTTGAAAGTTCTTATGAATACCATGGGATTCAACAGACTGTGGTTTCAACATCACACTGTTGCATCCATCCTCTGCATCAGACATGGTTACTATTTATTTATAGGCTACAAAGTGGGGAAATCAAACTGCATATATTTACTTTCAAAATGGTGGGTCCTTGTCTCAGTCAACTAAGGTTGGAACATCCCTGAGCATCTCCTGTAAGCTGCAAATATTTCAATAAACTTTGTCCTTTGATGGAAAGACTCACATTTTCTCTTTTGGGACTATTGGAGCTTTATCTGCAATGTCTAACCACAGTATTTAGCAAGAAGAACTTCCCTGGAAGAGGCCAGCTCAGGCCTGGAAAGCACATAGGGCACAGCAGCTCCCAACAGCCTGTGGAGAAGCCCCTGAAAGTGTGGTTTTCCTTCTGGAGGATGCAAGGGCTAGAAATCATCTACACTCCTGAGGTGGGAATTCATCTGTTTCCTTGTTGTCTGTGTCTTCTCTCATGCAGTTTTTGCTGCTGCTTTGCCTGTCTCCTTCCAGCTGCATTTCCCACTCTGCTCACAGCCACCTCTGCAATTCTCCTCTGTGTTTCTCCAGTCTCCCTGGCCCTGCCTCTGCTCCCAGCTCAGCCTCATCTCCCTTGGGCTCGTTCATCTCACTCTTTCCTTCTCTAATGCCCTCTGCTCCCTCCCCCTCACCTCTCTGTCCTACTTCTATCCTTATCTTCCCCCCTCCCATTCGCTTTCTTTTGATTTTAAATCCTGCTCAGTGGTCCTGTCTCTATTTTTCTCCCTCTACCTTCCAACTCTCCTGTCTCCCTCTTTCCTGCCTCCTTTCCTGTTCGCCAGTGTAATGCTGTGGGAGCTGCCACTCACAGTCCCAATTTTTGATGCAGGACTGCTCATGTGGCTTTCACTTGCAAACAGCAGCTCCAGCCGGAAAAAATAAGACACCAATTAATTCCAACAGCCAACTCTTTGCTTAAAAAGTATACATTATTTCACATTAAAGACCGGCAGCCTCTGTCTGCCTGCAAACTGCCCAGTGCCAGGAACGTATTTATGGAAGGACTTATGGAAGGAAGGGGTTTGGGTTTTTTTTACCCCTAGTAAACACAGAGATACGAGGATTGTTTCATTTCAAATACATGTGTAAATTCTCCAGGGCGCAGCTCGGGGGCCGGCGCAGGAATGGGGCTTTATTTGTAAGCTGTTAGTCTTGGCAACTCTGCAAAATGTTTTCCCCCAAATGTATTTTACACTCATAATTACTGCATGGTGGGTTTATATCAAATCCCTATAACTTCAGATGTGTGACACAATCTATTAAAACCTATACATAATTCGGGGCACGTTCTGGGGCGGGGGTGGTTGCGGGGAGCGGGGCCGGGGCCGCTCCGGCGGCGGCGGCCGGACCGGCGAGGCTGTTCCTGGGCTGCCAGCGCCATCTATAGCCAAGCTCCGCCGCCCCAAAACCTCCCACCAGGACGCTTTTCGACCGTCCTGCCTGCGCTCACGGCCAGAGAATCCCCCGCGCCGGGGGTCTCCGGAAGGCTGAAGATGCCGTGAGCATCACCCGGCTCAGCCCCGCAGCGCTGACCCCGCGCATCGCCCGCAGCCCGTGTCACAGTCCTTGTCCCAGCCCGTGTCCCAACCCGTGTCACAGTCCGTGTTCCAGCTCGGCTCCAACACCCGTGGCCCCTGACAGAGATGCTTCATGGCAGGACAGATCTTTCTCACGTTTGTTTTTCTTTTCTGGCTGTCGTTGCCTCCCCCGAGCATCTGAAGGTGTGCAGGAGCCACCGGACAGAGCAGAGCTGTGGGGCCATCTGCTTCAGGAGCTTGTTGTAACCAATGCCCACCATGTGATGCAGCAGAGGGAGGGAAAGAAATGTCAGAGTAGACATTTATTAGAAAAGAAAAAAAACCAAAACACTCTTGCCTTCGCACATTTTTCTCAATTGCCATCATCCAGCAGATGAACTGTGCCCTCCATGAGAACAAGGTAATGAAGTGACTTGCCAATCATTTCAAATGAGCCAAGCCATCTTCAATGAGGATGGAGACGTGCTTGGTTCTTTACTGAGTTGGTGGGTGTTGGATTTGGCCCAGTGTGAATTCAACTGACTATTTTGTAATTCATACAAATATTGAAGAGAATAATGTGGGAGGGAGGGAGAGATAATTTCACAGAAAGAAAGCTTAGGCCTCCCCAGGCTGCAGAGCCCGCTAAGTTTAAAGAGGAGCCACAAAGGCTCTGTTAGGTATTTCAAACACTAAATTGCTGTTTTATAAAAACTTGCCTCAGAAATTAGAGCTACATTGAAAAGAAAAAGCAAACATGAAACAATGGTGCGGGTAGTGCCATCCCTTGCATGCTCTGGCTCTTCTCTCTGTCACTCTTGCCAAGATGGGAAGTAGTACCTCAGACATGGTACCTCAGTAGAGCAGGAAAGTACCTTGGACAGATGTGTACGTTTTCCCACTGCCTTTCTTGGCTCATGACTGTAAGTTCTTAACACAGTAGCAGAGCAAGTTAACTGCCCTGTCTCCCCCTGCTCTGGGGAACATTTAGCAGGGGTGTTTTTTCCAAGTCTAGTATTAGCCACCAAAGACAGTTGAATCTCACTTTTTCTTGTTTTCTTGCACTGTTCTTCACCACAAATAGAGTTTGGGTAAAGTTGATTCATCCATTTCCAACGGTGTTGACACACTACTGGGGTGGAAGTGATTGGTTACCCACCTTGTGACTGAGTATTTCTGCCTGACTACACTACAGACCAGGTAACCCAACCAGTACATTTCACGGCCTGAAAAGCCAAAAGGACATTTCATCATGGCTTGTCACACAAGAGAGAAGCCCCATCCTTTACACCTCACTGAAGATAGCTGAAGCTCATGCCAAGCTTTGTGTGTGCACAGTCACCAGCACTGGATGAAATGACCTTTCCAAAGTCCATCCTCACCCTTGGAAACTCAAGCTTTTGTAGTAGGCTGAAGAATTCTCATTTGCATCTCCCCCTTCCCTTCTTGAAGAGCCCCAAGTCAAAGTCCGCTACTGAAAGAGTGGCTCTGAAGCTCTCACATCAGCTTTGGAAATAAAATACACTCACTGTTTCTTTCCTAACTGAGATGCCTGCTGACCTCTTCTCTCATGTAACATAAAACTTTCACACTTCAACTTCTCTGGGTTTCTTAAAGTAACACTTGGAAACACAAACCAGTCAACACCTCGAGGAGCCCGGGCACTCAACTGAGGCATTTCTCTGCTGCTACTAAGCCAGAGCTACACAACAGGAGCCAGATGACCAGACAATAGAGACTTGGGAAAAACGCAGGTAAGGGCTTCTTCATAGGCAAGACAATCCACAGCTGAGTGGCACTGGCCATTGCTGCTTCTCTCGGACACCTTCCAGGTCACTGTAGTCAGGCTTTTCATCTCCTCTGCACCTCTGATTCCTGTCCAACATTTTGCTGTTCATTTCCTCTGCCTTCTTGTAAAGAGAAGCCCCAAATGCTCCAGTAAGAACACTGGCAGGGCTGCATCTGACACTTGCTGAGCAGAGGGGGGATATCTGGAGTTCTTGGAAACTGAGTGTCCTCACAGAAGAAATGAGACTGAGCTCTGCTTTATCTGAGCTGTGGTCAAAGCACCATTGCCATAGAAGTGAACATGCCACAGCAGATTCCTTTGTAGTGTGAAAATTGCCAACTACATTTACTTCTGGAGGACACAGGAGTGAAAACATCAGTTGCTCTGGATTTGTCCTTCATGGTGTTTTCCAATATATTTCACATGCTGTGTTCCTGGTGTTTAAAAGTATGATAAAGTCATATGCTCCATGGGAAGAGATTCCTCTGCTCTTCATACAGCGAGTGTTTGTTTGTGAGGGGCACCTGGGGATGCCCCGTTTCCCCCAGGCTGCTGTGGTGCTTGGTGGATCACAGGACAGTGCAGGGGGTGGTGCCCAGATCAGGGAGCTGCCATCAGCACACACACACTCACTGTGTGCACAGCAAGACCTGAATATTGATTCCCAGCAAGTATTCCATCACCAAACTCATTCTTGCTTTTCCCGTTGTCCCACAAAGCCTGAAATGTAGCTCAAATCCCAGAATGCCCCTATTGGCATTTCTTACTGCAATGGAAGTGCAGGTTTTTTCTGAAAAGGAGCTCTAGAAATGATATTATCGAGTTCCACATTTACTGTATCTTAGTGACTTCCCAGAAAATTGCCTTAGCTTGCACACAAAGGATTGTCTCTTAAGCTGCAAATTAAACCTGAGATCTAAAAGTGACTTTGGGTTCTGTTGCCACCAGAAATAAAGACTCTGCAACTGCAGCTTTGCTAATTGTTCTGTCAATTACTGCAAATTAATTTGCTCATATTTATTTATCGCTGTGGTATCAAAATTGCACTCAGAGCTATGCAATACACCGATACAGACAGATTTGCTGTGGGAACCTTGCAGCTTTCCTTTCATTTGCTCAAGCTGCTGCTCTTTCTGCTGATCCTGCAAGGGAGGCAAAGGAGGTCAGGGCCTGATCCAGCATCTACCAGACTGGCATGAATGACTGTTGGATCTGACCTCTGACAGGTTTGGAAGAAAGTGTTAGTTTTGTTAGTTTTAATTTTTTTATTTTTTTTTAATGTTGTCCAATCATTTTGAACAGAGACAAAACAGAGTTACAAGCAACCTTCCTTAGCCAAAGGATCTTCTTCCTTTTCCTATAATTAGGCGAGCCCTGCCAGGTGAAGTCAGGTGAACAGTATATAAACCCAGTTAATATAATAATGACACATGTGATTGTGTGTAATGTGGCAGGCAATTGTACACTAAACAGGAGCATTAGTGGTCACTGCACATGATAACTCACTGTGACACCTCTTATTTTCCACTGTACAGAAAGAAAGAAAACAGAATAATATCCTTCCCAGTGGCTCCCCATATTTTACAAAAAGCTTGTCATTAAAGAAGTGTAATTTTCTATTCCATTCTCGACAGACGGTTCTTTTGCATAAAATATTCTGCTGCTCTCTGCCCCTTATTCCCTGGAGCTCAGCTCCCAAAAGACATCAGTCCCCTTTAGAACAACCTCCGTAGGAACAAGGCGCTCCAATTCACCTAAAATTCAGGGATATCAAGTCTGACAGCTCCACACACTGAACTCCTGGTCTAAAATGCCCTCTGCTTTTCAAATTCTCAACAACTAAATTCTTCATTGAAAAAATTCTAGTTGATGCATATTAGAAAACAATCAGTATATGTCAAATAAAATATCGATATAGACATCCTTCCACTATAATGTATGTATTTGTGTATAAATGAATCAGATATAAAATGTATAAAGCCTGACAAATAAACATTTTATTATGTATAACTATAATACTAAAGATCTCATTCATCATCTTGCAGTGAAGAACTATTTTGTAAAAAATATCTAGTCTTCTATGTTTTTATAGAGTGGTTGAAATATTTTGCACAAAAGGCTCTTAATAAAAAAAAAAAAAATCACGTTTTCTCCCTGAAAAAAAAATTGTCATTAAAAATTGTTAACTTAATTAACATAATCCATTTGCCTTGGCATTCGCTGTGTCTGTTTCTGCTGATACTGTTAATAAAGATTTGATCAGAATGATGTTTCAAATTATTTTAAAATTTGTTTTCCAAATCCAATCTTTTCCTCCTGGAAAGTTCTATTTAAAAAAAAAAAAAAAAAATAAAGAAAGTTGAAAAATTATTCTGGAAAAGGTCTGGGGAGTTTTTTGGAACATGTTGCAGAGATATTTTTTTTAAGACTTGGAGCATAAAAGAACTATAAATTCAGTACTGGAAAAGAGACAACATACATCTTTTTATAGTGTTTTCTTAAAATGGCTTCTTTAGTTTTGCCCAGCTCTCTGCATTTCTGTTTCTGTGGATGGCATGATTTGTTAGAACTTTTGGGAACATCTATCATTTAATACACTATTACATTTTACAGCACCAAAGGTTGGCTGGATTATCGCTGCTGAGAAAACACAAACCCATTTATACAATATATGTGTTTATTTTAGTGCACATTATAGGTGTGCACATAGAAGAACATTCCATGGGAAATGTGTTCCTATAACATATAACTATATAATCTACTATATATAAAGTAATGCTTACTCATAGATAATTGCATATAGGGATGATAGAGGCAAAATCCTTCATCTCTGTGCAATTTTGTTAGCGAGGGCTTTGTGAATGGAAGTTCAATAGAGCCACCCTGGCTGGAGCACAGCACACGTTGGAGCCGCACAATTCTTATCTCACTGGTGGCTCTCGCAAGGAAGATATGAAAGTCTCATTCTTTCATAAGAGGGCTGCATGGAATTGAGGATTGTATGGTTCTGGGGAGACTTACTGTATAATATCAGAAATTGCTAGACATTTGAAGACAGAAATGTCTTTCTCCTTTGAGTATTGCATCCTAAGTGCCAGCCAGAAATGATTTATACATGCTCATCCTTATTATGGACTACACATAATAAGGGCATGATAGAAATCATATCTGCATAGATTCAGGCAGTTCCAAGAGATCTGCTGCCAGTTTTGTTTGACAAGACACTCAATCAAGTGAAAAGGTTCAAAATATTTCAGGAGGTACCGTCTGCATTTTTAAGACCCAATATTTGTATCCACATAACAGAAATCCTAAATGAGAGCAACATTAGCCTATATTCACCCTCAGTTGCATTTTTCAGAGGAAATATTTTGAGCTTGACTGCCAATGTTTTAAAATAAACATTTTATTCATTTCATAATTTCAGTAAGATCCAACACATTCCTGTTTCTCTTTTCCTTCCGTGGAAAAATGCAAAACAGTATAGTAATGTGCTGAAAAAAAGAATCTCAGAACACTTCTTATATATTATTTTATTAATTGGGCTGAGGGAGTTCCATTATACTACTTATTGCCTCTACACCCCTGTTCAATTCCTATCTGATCTTCGAAATGCAGGTCATTTTCCAAAGAAGCAGATACATAAAACAAAACAGAGCACTTGTGGGAATTTTCTACAGAGAGAAATTATAGTGATGGGAATCGACATTCCTTAGAGCACATCAGATTTTCCATGGAATGTTCCACTGCTCCCATCAAGGCCCAGTTCATCCAAACTTGAGCGATCCCATTACAGCCACTGAAAGTGCTCACATGAGTAAAACTTCACAGGACTCGCCTCTGATGGACAAGGAAGTAGGGTGGATCTTGTCCTTAAAAAACCAAAGGCAGCTCAGCCTGAGGGACTGGCTTGGCTGTCACTCACAGAGTTAAACCTCCCCACCAGCTCCCACATGTTGAAAAGCCATGGACACGCAAGTCATTAAGCTGCTCCTAGAAAAGCTCTTTTTCTAAGACAATATTGTGCAGCATAGACTGAGTCATGTGCAGGCCAAGAGGCTGTGCCAGAGCAAAGCACCAAGGAGTAAAACATTCACTCTTCCAGCACTTACTGCACTGACAGCTTGATAAAATGGTTCAAGGCATAATGTTCAAACAGAGGGAGAAAAAAAATTAAAAATGTAATAATAAAGTTAAATGTAACTGTTTTAAAGTATAATTCTTTGGAGAGCTCAGTTTTATGTTGGGCCGGCATTTGAAGTAGCACTAGTCATTATTAACGGGAAGCACAGATAGAGGAGATTTAAATCACTAAAGTAATAAAATCTGAACGAGGGCTAGCACCTTGAAAGGCTCTTGGAGAGAAGATTGCATACAAATGCAATTAAAACGATGCTTATAAAATACTAAGATGTTAATTGGGTTTAGTCCCAGAAGCCCCAGCAGTACAGTATGTCAGAAGTTAGCTGGTTTGAAGTTTAAAAAGAGTGGTTTAATTTGTACACCTTGTCCTAATTACGAAGCTTTCTGCAGCCTGTGTATCGGCATGGTTTATTGTAGCTTAGAGCTTTGTAAAACAAACACACACCAGTTAATTGGGTTATTGCAATGGAAAATTGGGCTGCAGAACTGAAACCTTCCTTGCTAGTGTTTTTTTACAGCTTGTAATGAACGCTCCAGCAATGTCAGGATAGACTGATTTGTAAGGTGTGCAGTTTACAACTTGGTTATACCGCTGGTCCGAAAAATAGGTGATACAGTGAAAACAAAGACAAGCACGATATAATGTTGCTGAGCTGGTGGGTTGAAGCCCCAGCTGGCTTATTTATATCTCGCAATCCCCCCAAATACTCCAGCAGGTCTGAACTCTACATTCCCACATTCGAGAAAGGACCATAATAAGGCAAGGAGAGAATACCATGGTTGTTCAAGGAGCCCATGGAGGCTGTGAGCACCTGCTGGGGGTCCTGTGAGGTCGTGTGTTTTTTCTCATAATCAGTAAATAAATACTTAGAATAAGAGCAGAGTAATACAAAGAAAGGGGCAGAATGGCAGAGGTTACTATTCAAGTGCTGCTTAGGACCATTCTCCTTGGCATTCACTTGTGCAATTCAGCTGATACTTGTTTCTTTGTATGAAGGAGCACTTCCAAAAGAAATCTACCCTCTCCCCTCTTGTTTTGCTTCAGTCCAAACTTCACAAAGCTGGGGGGTTCAGAGCAAAGTCCTTATCCAGGTCATGAAACCTCCCATATGTGTTTTGCTCTTATTTATTGTTAATCAGGCTCTGAGCCTGACACCCCTCAAACTCCTATTAAACACAGAAAAATTGCTTTGCCCTGCAAGTCAGATTTGTGTCTGTTCTGCACATTTTGGGAAAAGCTGGCAATACACTGGGAAAGTGGAAGGTCTAATTTCCTGCATGTTTCTCAGAAAAGTGACTGCTACAGAGCCATGCCCAAAGTCCTCCAGCTGCAAGAACCTAGAGACACTGAACATCGAGGTACAAGTCAGGGTATAGCAGAACTAATATAATGTGTGACTGGTCCTACAGCCAGCAGACTGCAGGACAGAGGAGAGAATGTCATTTTGCACATCATTATCTCATTTGTATGTATTATTTTTATCATTACGGGCACAGTTGGCTGGTTAGGCATTAAAAGACCAGTTTTATTAGTCTTCAGGTTGCAAATAAGCTGCTGAGAGGGAGGAATGGTCATGCAATCAGAAATGCTAACTTTTTGCAGTCCAGGTAACATGACTGGCCTTAACAGCTTGCATACAATGGGTCTAACCTTCTGCAGTTCTGACACATAACAGATAGTTTAGAAATGCATAATGATATATACCTATGCAGATAAAGTCCTTACATATACGAAATTGATATTGAGTTTGCATCATTACCACTGGTTATTTTTGATGGGAAATTTATGCTAAGAAAACCAACCTGGCCACTGGAAATTTCAGGTTTCCAGGTTGTCCCTTCCCACCTTCCCCATAAGCAGCCTGGCCACACAGCTATCACTTCCCTTTAGAGGTTTGCAAAGCCCTGCATTTTCCAGTCTCGACTAGTTGCTACCCCAATTGCTGCATTTACATGCTACTTAAGATACATCAGGGCATAATCTCACCTCGTTGAGGAGGGGATTTACATGCATAGCTTCCATTAGCATTTATAGGATATACGCATATAACTCACAGCCCAACACAGAGTGAAAATATAATTATCATAACCATTGCTACATTGCACAAGGCTTGGGCATTCTGAGGCATAGGTCTAATTAGCTCTAAGCTGCAGAAGATTTGAGGGTAGTACTTTCTTTTTGACTTACTGCTCAATGCTTGTTCTGAATATTCAAATGTATTGTTGCTTTTTAAAGTAGCTCCTTCATGGCTCTCTGTGTCATGTCAAAACTCCCTTATCTTAGTGACTTTTTGTGGAGGTCCCTGCAGGCACATTAAAATACATATTTTGTCTGTTCTGTTGATCTCTCTCTTCTGGCTTCATTGTTTATAAATGCAAAAGCCCAGTGCTGCACCGGTATCACTTTTATTTTTTATTTACCAGGATTTGCCAGCAGTGAAGTTATGTAACACTAAAAGGAGACTTACATGCACTATTTTCAGATAAATGCATTTTCTGTGTGCTGAATTCACTTCAAAAGTTTGTGATATTTGCAAAAATGGCAACTCAAGTCCTTATCACAGAGTTCTATCAGCTTTCATTGTGTGCAATGTTCCCCTAAATTTGCAGCAGTCACTCTTCACTTCCTGTGCAGGCAAGGAAGAGATAGACACAGTGCCAGGAGACAATTAAAATTGTAAGTGGATTGAATGATGCTCAAGAAGACCTATTTCTATTTATTGAGATTGGAAACTTTTCCCACCTTCTCCTATGGACCTAGCTGATGTCTCTAGAATCCCCTTTACGAAGTATTGATTTTAAGATGCTAGATCCATAACAATCCTGAGGTAACAGCCCGAAGTCTGTAAGAGCTCCTATTACAGAATATTTTCTTTTAAAGGATCGCTGAGAGCCAAGTGGCTCTAAACTTGTTTTTTATAGGAGGCCAAGCCTCAAGGTCCTTTTTTATTTTCACTCTTCTCTACAGAATGAAGGGTTTGCTTGGATAAAGGATGAGTAAGAAATAATGAGCAAGATCTTCAAGGTTTGGGCCTTCCTCTACAAAGAGCCACCACACAATTCCCAGTGGCTGCCCATATCCACTAACTCAGTTCAAATGCACTCACATTATGCAGAGGGTTCCCAGTGCCACTTGAACTCTGAAGTGCATCTCCAACCACAAATACACCTGCTGTCTCAAGATCCTGCAAAAAGCTTAATTCCTGGGCTTGATGGGGGGATCTTTGCTAATCCTAAGGGTGCATCTTTGCATTGCAGCCAAGGTGGTTGAACAGACAGTCCCTGCCAAAAAGGAGATCCCAGCACAACCTCTATCTACAGCACATGCTTCTGTGTCTCCCTTCCCTCATGAATGTAACATGATCACTGGGCTGCCTTTCTGCTGTGGTTACCTTCCAGAAAAGGGCACTGCTGTCCACTTTCCATTCCTGCTCCTCTCTCAATGTGAGTATCACGCTCAGGCCTGGTGCCCAGCATACAAGAGCAATGGCCAGAACACACCCCTGGAGAGAAACTAAACATTGGCCTCTCCTTTTCCTTCCTAGGAGTGTTGGCAAACTCCCTTGCATCAGCAAGGTAACTGGCTAGTCTGAACTCACCAGGAATTCCCTCTGCCATGGCACCACTGCCATTTCTATCTACCTCTGACTCTTTCCGAGGCACTGTGAGCTGGCTTTGTTGCACTCACTGTTCTGGAAACAGGAGAGAAGTGGCACACTCCAACTTGCCGAGGGCTTTGAGAAAGTCATCTTGCTGCAGGAACTGTAGGAGATGTCTCGCTGGGAATAGCAGCTCATATTTAACCTCCCCTAGATCATGTCAATGTGAGTCTGGAGAGAACAGGTCTTTCATTTTTCTTCCTCAGTAAGCTACCATATGTACCTCATCCCCCACTTAAGCTAAGAGATTGATGGCTAAATTGCTTAACCCTGGTGTTTTTAATTAATTAGGTCTACTTCATAGAAGGTTTAATACAGTAGTTTAATTTAGACTTTGCTCAGTACACGATATAAAATCCAGATTTATTACTATTTTTTATCAATTTTTATTTTTATATGATTCAATCATATAAAAAGACTAGTGTATGTTATAGACTTTTAAAAGTGATTCCCTGTAGGTATTGTAAAGTATAGGTTCTATTATATGACAGTAGTGTGTTTATAGCTGAGTTTTGGTGCATTGTTCAGGAATGTGTTCAAAGGCAGCATATAGAAAAGATATTTTATTCTGTAAAATAGTAAGGGAAAGTACCTGTTCTTTTAAAATATCATCTTACAGTGCTTTTACATAATACTGAAGTGTATGGGATAACCACTGCTTTCAGAAACTCAGTACTAAAAAGAAAATTACTTTCAATCTTTAGGAAAAAAGGGCACAATAGTCTGTTGATAGCTCTTTCGTAAAAGACCTGCAGAGCTGTAATCTGGTGAAATCCACTGTTACTCTTGGTTAATGAGCAATTTGTTAGTTAACAGATGTTGTTATTAACATGAGAGGTACCTGGTTTATAACAGCAATACTTAATCACAGGGTGGGGTGGCAGAATCATTTATAAAAGCCAATGCAGTGGCATTGTGGCAACTGTAAGTGCAGCCATGTGGGGGAACACAAGGTGAAGAGGTCACATATCTATTCTGGTGCATGTTATTGTGCTCTGTTTGGTGGGATTCTGGTTGGACTTTGCAAAATCCAAGCAAAAGTGACTTTAGAAGAAATCCAAAGGCTTCATTGGAGACCATTTAGTCAGGGAACTGGTTATATTCTTTTGATTTTATCAGTCATTCTGTTGTGCAAATCTGGCCCCACGAACATAAAAAGTGCAAAAGATCCTAAGGTATGGAGGTCACATGAGGATCCTACCCAGCCCACAGAGAAACTGACAGGTCCCATTTCTATAACATTACACTGTCAAAGACTTCCAGAAAGTTTGGGAATGTCTCCCTTTTATGGAGCACTCAGTTTCCAGAGCCTGTTTTTTTCAGATGATTGATTTTTGTGGAGAATCACACAGTTCTGCCCAGGTTTCTTTTCCAATATTTCAGCTATTAGAGGTATTTCAAGGTAAGTACCCCAAACCTTTGATTTTTTCCTTGAATTTCGTCCCAAGGAGCCCAGGCTTTGTTCTTTTCTGAGGAAATAATACTGTAATATTGCTCTTATTTTCCAAGAGTCATAAAGAAATATAAGGGAATTTATGTCTCTTTTCAGGGAAACATAGGAGAATGAACACACTGAGGTACTCTTACAATGCCTGCCCAAAATCTCATGCCCAGCTGCCAGCTCAAAGCATGATAACATGAAGTCTCCCAGGGCACGCCACAAGGAAACTCTAGTAAATTAAAACAGCAAAACAAACATGCACCTTCTAAATATAAGCCTGACTTTCTAGTTGGAGATTTAGGTCTGCAAAGTCTGAAACTTTTTAGGCTGAGTATTTAATTCTTCAAGGTGCACCAGCCACTCTGAGACAGAAGTGACCATACTTCATAAGAAAATAATGTCTTGACACTGCCTGTAAGCCCAGACAGAAAATGCTACCTAGGAAGACCCTAGGAAAGGAAATTGGGATACTCCCTGTCACCAGATTTAAAATCATGAAAGCAGCAAACAGGAAGGAAGGATTCAGCTACATTTGATGCCTTTTGCTTCCAGTTCACCAAACATTTCCTCCTTCCTGTAAGTATCTGTCTGACCTGAGCAGACCTTCAGCCAGACAACCTTCATCCTTGAGTCAATCCTCTCAGTCATTGCACAGGCTGTTCTAAAAGTGGTGGCAGCTTAATGCAGGTTATTGATAAGCTGAAGACATCAGAGCCCCTGGTATCATCAGCAAAGCACCCAGCAGCAATTCAGCAGCAGCTGCATAAGAGATGAGGAGGACTTGAAGAGAAGCAACCGATCAGTTTCCTCAAGGAAAATGATGTAGCCATCCAATGGTCAGTTCTTCCACCGAAGCCAGTGGGTTCTCAGGATGTGAAAGAGCTCCAGATCTTTAAGTCAGCAGATCAAGAGTATCCCTCTGTACAGCAAGAAGAGGGGGTAAAGAAGTACAGGTTTTATTTCCAATTCTTAGGCTGTGTCAACTCAAAGCAAGAGCCCATAGTGTTTCTCATGCAAATGTATGGAGGGCAGTTGACAATAAAGGCACAATAATATGTGGTTTGAAAAAAAAGCTCTATTAAAAGAAGGAAAAAGTGCAGGTTAAGAGGTAAGCTCATGGCTTAGATCCAAATCAGCCTATTGACTCAGCTTTACAGATCCCCAGCCCAAAATGAATTCCACACAATAACTAAGCAGTTGCCTTCCAAAGGTGTTAAGCCTATTTGTGCTGTGTTTGTTTTGGAATGGCCAATAAAACAGCTTTAGATGATGTCAAATAGTGCTTAGGCCCATACAGAGGGAGACAGCTGCTCAGATAAATACTCAACCCCCAAACCATGTTCTGTTTTATAAGTCATCAAAAACGCTTTGAAAATCCACTTGATATGTAGCTGGGAGCTAATGTGACTTCCTCACACCTGCCAGACCACTCTGGGCTGGTCAGGAGTAGGCACTAAACTCATCCACCAGTCTGAGCTTGTGCATGGTCCTTTTTTCTCCTAGGAAACTTACAGAGCCTTCTCATATCTTTCTGAATAGGAAACTCCTTATGACACTGCAGTGCCTGAGATCAGGTGTTGCCATTGTTTCTTGCAGCATAAAAGTGGCAGATAGTCATAAGCATGTACAACCAAAGCTGCCCAAAGGCACCTCCCATCATTTTACTTGAGACGACTGCTATTGCCAGGCAAGTGCCTTACACAGTTCCTTCTCTCTGTATATACTCTTTTCTCTGTTGCTCCCTTTGACCTGTAAATAAAACCCCTCAGACTTGAACTGTGCATTTGGCCTTTGGTTTTAAGACAAGTGTAAACTGCATTTTAGGTGTAACACATGAAAAGCACTATGTAGGCTCTGAAGAGAGAATCATTCTAGTGCTTTGGGATGCGAGAAGGCCCCAGTCCCTATCCACATGATGTTGGTGTCAACTAGCAGCAATTCCATAAAAGCCAAGGAGTTCATCAGAGGTAAGGGCTGAAGGTGGTCTGTGGTCCCACATTCAATCTCAGTGACCATCTACAACCCCAAGTAGTTAAGAACGTGCTCCATGTGCCAAGCAAAACACAGAAGGTGCTTTAGAGCCTAACAGCACTTACATTTTAAATGCCCAGCATTGGTTTAAAACCAGTCACTGGTAGAAACAGTAACTCAGAGGGACATGTCCTGGTGTCCCATTTATCTTTGCTGTGAATCAGGGAAAGGGAGGTAGAGCAAGGAGCACATTGCTGAAATGGTGTTGTGTTTCAGTCAGACAGGGCTGAGCCAGACTAATGTACCCACTATAGCAATATTCTCCAGGGCACAGAAGAAGGAGAAGCTGCCAAGAGATGTTTGAGAAAAAATATTTGTGGGTGGGTTTCCTGCAAATGCTTCGTTCCAACACACCAGCCTAAGTCCTTCATAGGAAGACAAAGCTACAACTCCCCGCATAACATACACAGTTTTGGTCCCAGAGTGCTCCATGTTGCCAGGCAGGAGATATGGTTAGTTAATGGAACTTTGTACAGATTCACATCTCTGCCTTCGCTTCAGGGAACATGAACAAATGCTTCAAATAAACCCAGAAGGACAAAGAGGAAAAAAATCAAAGGAAAAGACCAGTGCATCCTTTGTCCAAAGTGGTCTCTGTGCTATGACTTATCTTAAGTGCGGATCAGAACTGGTAGGATTCCTCAGAGTTACTGAAAACCAACACAGTTACTTCCTTCTGAAATGTTGATGAGAAGTTGAAACTTTCAGGGAAGGTGAAAATTAAGGCATATTTTTTTGATGGTAATAATGATTTCTTCAATGCAACATGATCATTTGCTTTTTACAAAGAGGAAAGAAGGGATAACATGGCCAACACCAATCAAACCATTCACAATGGCCAAAAGAGATGGAGCCGAGGCCTTCAAGTACTACAAAGAAGCCAAGTAGGGTAAGGAGAAAGATGACAAGAAGTTGGATACAAGTGCAAAATTATTTCCTTTCCATTCAACATAATAATAGACCTACAGCTGACCTTGAAACTTCCAAAAGGTGCCCTTGTATTGAGGCCTGGAAACAGTAGAAACAGCAGAGGCCTTCTGATCTCTAGGAACTTCACTCACTCACTGAACTTTTGAGCTGTCATTTCCAATAAACTTGGCTACAGATGAACCAGAACTTTTTTTTTTTTTTTTAAAGGAAGACTATTCATAGTTTGAAAAAAAGAATTGTGGGGTTTTTTTCCCTTTGTCGTTCCATTTGACGTCCAAAAAAACTACAGTATTCTTGTGGAGTAGAAAGCGAAATAGATGGAAGAGGAAAAGCAGTAAGAATAATGTTACAATGAAACCACAAGCAACAGAAGAGGAAATGTTAAAGACCCCAAACCCAAAGAGAAAAATCAAGCTAAGAGCACATCTTTAAAGCAAGTGAGACCCAAATGTGCTTAGGGAAATTAACCGATTCCCTATACGAGCTACTTTCTCATTTCAAAATGGGCTGATAATGATTAGCAACCAGCATATTAAATGAATATCTCTTTCTACTATCAAAAGTTTTAACTTGTCTATACCAAACTTGACTCCTAAACCTAAGCAGTTCAGGAAGGTGACCTGAGATGACAGCAGAGGATGACATGCTATTGACTACAGTGAAGAAGTAGGAGGAACGATTTTACCTATCAATTATTAAACAGAAAGAAAGGAAGGACCCAGCGAATAACTAATACATGGAAGGTTCCACCTCTGTGCTTCATGCAGACTTTGATAGCCTAGATTTATAAGAAGATTTATAAGAAGAGGATTTACAGTTTTATAAGAGGAGGATTTATAAGAAGAGGAAGTTTTATTATAGGGGGGGAAAAGTTAAATTATCAAATGGTTTCTCTTTAATTAAATAGTCATACAAAACTTATTTGCTGACAATCTGACATAAAGCAATGTAATCTTTGGCTTACTAGGCAAATGTTTCCCACATCATCCAGATCAGAGAGCACAGACTTAGACAGCAATTATACTGAGGCCTAAATCCCTGAGTCATTTAAAACCTCCACAAAATGCTTGGTGGCACTGTTAATGCAGCCAGTTAGGAAAATCTTGGCTGATGAATGGGAAGAGAAACAGAACAGCAATAAATTCCTATGTCTACTCTGTAGTCAATAGATTTGTCTTGTTCTTTATTCAAGCTGGGTGTTTCTCACCTCATACAGAGAAACAAGGCAAAATTTAGGCTACATTTAAGTTTGTGTAAGCCAGAGCTTTCCAAAGCTTCCTAAACACTCCCTAACTGTTCCCATGAGTTCTGTACATGGATTTCCATTTTCTAGCAGAGAAGGATTGCAATTTTTAACTTGCTTCAATCCTGCTCACACTTCCTGTCATTCTGTGCCTATTCTGCATCTTGTATATTGACCTTTCTGATGTAGCAGAGATTTACAACCAGAGCTACCTTGCCGAGGCCTTTTAGGTCCCAGAAATAGAAAGAACCTTGCCAGAGGTAGATGCAGGCATGAAATGAGATAGCATATTCTACATCTGATAAAGCTTCCTTGGCTTAGCTGTCTGAAAATCGTTACCTGCATCTATTTCTGTAACATGTATTGATCAAAAAAGTGCATGTTTCTTACTGGCTCTCAAAAAACAAAGTTTTAGCCAGATATGATCTGAACTGACATGTCTTCCAAAATGGTGATGTGCTACAAGAAAGGCAAAGAAAAAGCCTCCCTTAAATGATCCCTCTTACAATAGAATAACCAGGAAATGGCACCAAATCCCTTTTCTTTAATTCCTGATCTACTTTTAAGAATAGAAGTACAATTTGCTAATGACCTTTATAACAAAGAAATGAAAAAAGACTTCCAGGCTTCCTTACACTGGGATTAAGTCAGAAAAAATCCACTGACTCCTGTGGCATTACCTCAGCCTTACAACACTGCATCCAGAATTCCCTCAGCATCAGGGGAGCTGCAGCAGGTTTTCTTTCCTGCCTTAAATCCAGATCCCACCATAAATCTTGAGCTTTATTTGGCTGAGAAGGAGGAAGTTCCACCTTTCTAGTCTACCATGAGCTGGCAGTGGTAGTTTTTTTTAAAGTCTGTTGATATTTGCATCCATGTAGATCCACTGAAACCAACGGATTTAGCATGGGAAGGTCCAGATCTGTGGCCAGTTTGTCTCACAGGAGGCCTTTCAGCAGAGAATTTTGACGCAGAATTAGAAAGAGAAGAACAAGTGAAGTCAGAGGACTTGAGATCAGAGGGTTTACTCCGACACATCCTTGTGGAGAGTCACCTTCAACGTTATGAGATCTAATGAAAAGGCTACCACCTGCAAGGTGCTGAGGGCTTCCAGCTCCTTTTACACACTGTGGGAAAAGGGCACTTGCAGAATCAGGCCCTGTGGGTGCCAGGGAACACCAAGAGCCCCTTCCAGCTCCTGCACAAGGAGGAGAGATCCTCAGTCACACCAGGAACCCTATCAAAGGCTGGGCACAGGGAAGCTGGTGTTAAGTCCCTCGCGTAGGGATGCCTCGCTGAACAGTTGGGGTTTAATAGGCTGGATATTGTCCCAGCATTTGGTATTCATAGATAATAATAGAGATTAGGTTTACTTAATGTATTTGCTATTTAGGCAGATGATTCGTGTTAAGCCATCGGCATTCAGTGGCAAACATCATTAGTTCAAATTGTATGAGAGAAAGGCCCAGGAAGAGGAGCCACAATCTGGCCTCTATCATAAACAGCTGTGTTTCTAAATCACCATTTTCGGGTTGTTTCCTGTAGTTATTGGTATATACTGTACACTGAAAATTAGGCCTCAAAAACACTTATTAAAAATTTATACAGCTTATGACAGGCTCTTTCAGAAACATAACCCTTAACTAATTCATGTTCACTTACCCTGCAGTTTTCTATTTATAATACTTTACAATTTCTGTGTATTTGTACTATAAATTATTCAGTGACATCAAGGTTTTTATTTTGATGAGAGAATTTTTGATGAATTTGACAGAGTAATTACTTCAAATCCTGTTCTGGATCGCTATGAAAATATTTAATTTTATTTACTCCAATAAATAATTAAAATGTGAGAATAGCAAGCATACTCGCAGTGCCTTATAGCCTGTGACTTCTGTTTGCTTCTCCCTAATTAAAACAGCAATGTTTATGTGTGTACTGATTTAAAATAATAATAAATTACCAACTGGGAAGGGACATCTAAAGGAGGAGGAAAAAGGCTCTTGTAGCAACAAGTGCAGTCTTAAATACAGGAAAAAATATTCTGAAGAAGTAGGAAGTTATTGATCCCCCAGCATTGTTAGATAGGAGCACTGAGGACAGAATCTCAACAAGGTGTGATTACTCAAATGAAGATTATTTCTTTTGTGGATTCAAAGTCTAAGAAAGGGCAGTTTCTCAGATGCTCCCAGCTGATTCAGCAACATTAGGCTAAGCACATGCTTAACTTGAACACAGGAACAGCTCCACTTACTTCAAGAACCTTCATGCTCAGATTTAAATTAAAGTATTGAAGTTCTGTTCTCACAGCAGCTTAAATCTTCTGCTAAATCAAAGATTAAAGTTACAGTGTCTCTTAACTCTCTGTGATTTAATCCAAAACAAAGACTCTGCTCCACTGAGGACATCTCAGGTCGCAATGGTCACTGGTGTGTGGGCTGCAAGTCCTCTATCTCCTCCAAAGAATTTGCATAAGAGTCACATCTATTTCTAAGTCTTGTATGTAATTTTACTGCTTTCATGTCAGAGGGCTCAAAGATGGAAAAACCAAATGTGTAAAAAATGAACAAAGAAAGAAAAGCCTGAACCCTCAGAACCTCTTCATGTTTTACAGGTCACAAAGAAGCACACATTAAAAGTTTTTAATTACATCACGCATGCAAATGCATAGTCATTATCATATAATAACTGGTTAATTACCTCACTAGTTGGGCGGTTTTTACAGTAAAACTTACTCATTATTGCCAGATACAATGATCATCTGGTTACCCACAGGCTGGTTATTGAGAAAACCAGCATTTCTTGACAAACTGACTATTTGTATTTCACAGGACTGAAGTGAAGGTGGGATGGGACACTGATCAAACAGCTGCAAGGAAAAGTAGAAATATTTTGCTTTTTCCTAAACTCTTTGCATGGCTAAAAGGGGTAAATCACAGCTGATCCCAGCTGGCAATGAAGGATGGAGCTTGTTGGTGCTTTAGTTGCCAGTAAGAAATGGGTAACAGTTGGCAAACTGTGGCTGAGAGTCTGTGCTGGCTGGCAGCAGTTTTCCAGACTAATGCAAACTGAACAGGTGAGACCTCAGTCCAGTCCCCCCTGGACAGGTGTTCGTATCTCCCCAAAACACAAACAGCTTTGAAACAAATCGGGACTCTGGGTGGCAGCATCAGCAGAGAGGATGTAATCCGAATATTCACAGGGCTGGTGATGTGAATGTCAAAGCCTTTGGCACCTGCCACTACCCCTAGTTACTCCAAAACTTCAGCAGGGTCCACCTATCTAACTGAGACACAAATTCCTTCATCCTCAAGCCTTCCCGTGACACAAACAACTCACAGGCTAAGCACCACAGGAGGAGATTTTAATCCCAAGCAGACACCAAGGCACACTGCAAAGGGCTCTGGAAGCAGTGCCACACCATGGCAGCTCACTCCCAACTCTCATATAGCTTGGTCACTCTCTGTCCCTCACAGCAATTGCACACACACACAGACACATGGACAAAAACACACCCTGTGACTTCATCATGAGCTCTGATGTGACTGCAAGTCACGATGGGTAATAAATCCTCGCTGCTGGTATCGGGTTGGATCGCACATCTGTGGGTTAATCCGATAGCACACCCTAATAACCCAACTTTCAGCTTGCTGCAAAAGCTATTTCTGTGCAATGTGCCATATTTCCATGGCAGTGCCTCAAGTCACAACGAGTAATACGTTCTGTCACAGGCTGTTGTAAACACTCGGGCTGCTCGGCGCGTACCGTGCGTGATTCGTCTGAGCAGAGACCTAAAATCTTACACCTGACTGTTTCGCTCACTATCAAGCCTAAATAAAGCTTCAATGGCAGAAGCAAGCAGGGAACACAAACCAGTTGTGACTGGTGCTCGGAGCTGAATGCTGAGGAGCAGGAGACAAGCAGTGGGGTTTTGCGCTTTTTGTGGAGACAGTGGAAGTAGCAGCGTTTAGGGAGGGTCTATGCCAGGGAGGTGCTGTACACCAACCAAGCTCTTCCAGGCAACAGGAGAGGAGGAATTGGAGCTTGTCCTTTCTCAAATTAAACTCCCAGTGTTCACCTGGCTGTGAGTTCAGCTGCAATGTGATTTTGAGCTGAAGGAAGTCTGGTAGCTAAAAGGAGTGCTCAGACCTATTCGACTTCTATTCCTGGCCCTCCTATTGATTTGCTTGTAACCTCAGGAGAGTCCTGTCTGGGCCAAAATGTTCTCACATTGGAAGTCAAAAGTTAATTTAAGATAATGCAACTGTCAAATAAGCATTTGGATTTTCAGAGGTGATAATATCAAAGAATGGAAGAAGAATGCAGGAGAATGTACCTCTTTGGTAACATTTTACTTGCACTCACACAAAGACATGAGTCTATAGAACAGCAGCCTCTGTGACATGTAAAACAACGTTTGGCATCTGTTTTTCTCTTCATCTTTCCCCCTTTCTTTTTTTTTTATTTCAAGTGTGTGCAGCAAACACAAAAGATTTTATTTTTCCTTCTTAATGGAGAGATTGTTATTGACTACCTGGTGCCTGTGTTCACAGGGTAGGAAAACAACCCAATAAAATCTACTGAGCCTAAAATTAAAGAACCCAAAACAACAACAGGAGCCTTCTGTATCAGGTGCACCTGAAGGAAAGGAGTGCTGCAGTTTGTGCAGTCTATTGCACATTAGGAAACATGATACTGCAGTGGGTCTGCCTATATCCCACTGAACAAGGGACCTGGGACAGACTTCCTGCTTGTCCTACCAGTGTTCTGGACTATTTCATGCAAGGAATGCACTGTATGAATAGTTGAACTTACTCAAATATTTTCAAGTTCCTTGGCTCCCACTAGCATTTAGAGGGTTTGACAGACCTTTCTAAAGGGCCCCTGTCTTGGTCTAACTCTGTGAAAACGGGAGAAACAAGTTATGGCACCAAAGCCACATTAAAAGTCTGGAACAACTTGCAGCAAGACCAGTGGATTAACAAGGGCTTGAAAATTTGCTTTGAAAGCTTAAAAAGTTTATGAAGCTTGAAAATCACGAAGTTTAAGAAATGGTCCTCAGTATCAAGCCCTATCCATTATGCTCCAAAACCCTTACCGATAAAACCCTGCCTTGCAAGAACTAATTTACCCAGCCCCAAGAACTAATTTACATTTGCAATTGCTTAGCGCACTGCATTTAAGCCTCTTCTCTCCTTTGCCAGTATATTTTTACTATTTTCAAATCATTAAATGTTGACTGCAAAGGAAGCAGGTGTACAGGGTATAACTTCTATTTCAACTCAAGGCCCTTGGTTTTCCTCCTTTGAGAATGAGGGCATTAACTACACCAGGACACAAATAGTGCTGGAATTTTACCATCAAAAAGAAACAGTAAAGAAGATTTTAAATTGTGGAAAAAAAACAGGAAGAAAGAGTCCTTCCTCCAGAAACTTCTTGGGTGGGAAGTGACATCAGTCACACCACAAGGACAGGAGGAGCAAGTGCATTTTATTGGAAAATAAAATGTGAGTAAATCTACGATGATGAATATAAAATGCCTCTTTTGGATTTAATTAGGAGTCACCTTTTTAGGGCACCACTTTGTACCTGACTTTTCACACAGCAAAGCATATGGCAAAAAAGCAGGAAGTGGGGATTAAGGTACATTTTAACGGGCGGCATGTTCAGCCAGATGGCCCGTTCCTGGCCCCTCAAGATCTGTGTGCTTTTTTCCCCTCCAGAGTTATTTTGATTGAATTCCTTAACCAAATAATAATAAAAAAAGGGCCCATATTCTATGCTATTTTAATGCATACTTCTCACTGCACGTCACACACTTCCATACATAGGCTTTTCAAACAGAAATCGTGTCATAAAGGTAGGCAAGGGTCTTTCTGGCTTTGAGGACAACAGGACCCCAAGACTTAAGAGTCTTTTCGATGAGCACCATGTGCCTTTCTCTCCTAATCTCAGCAGCAGCAGTGATGGCACCATGATACTGTTATATCCCTGATAACAACAGCAAGGGAGAGCAACAAGGGGCCACAGCTGGTGAAGTGCAGCACAAGTCTCTGAGTGCTCCAGCCTTGCAGTTTCCAGAGAGTTTGAAGCATGGTAAAAATCCCGAGGGATTTTTTTTCTACCAGCTCTCCTCACTCTTCTCCTTCACTCTGATGTTGAAGCTGAATGTCTGTTCTTCATTACTGACCCCCAGTGCTGCAGAGGTGTCCCAAAAGGCTCTGCCCACTTGACAGACTGGGAGTTCCCATGTCCTAAACATCACTGATGGTACCACTGAGTGATCAGGAAAGCATAAAGATGGGATAAAAGAACAATTGTTTGTTGAAAGACACAGAAGATAATGGCTATCAAACAATTAGGATGTTCTCAAGAGAGTGCAGCTAGAAAGGATCTCCAGTTCACACCATTGTGATGTCAAGGCACTTAAAACTGTCCACTGTTCCTTTTTAAAGCCAAGAAATAAACACAGGATAAAAAGTCCTCCAGAACTGAGTTAACCATGGTGAAAGTAATTGTGAGCAGACATTACTGTTGTATTTACCTATGCCTGTGTATACACACACATGTATGCATGAAAAAAATATAAAGCAAGGAAGCAATCCCATTTAAGAGAAATACACTATTTTTATGGCATAGAGGAAACAGTAATGATGATTACACTTCCTCAGTGGAAGCCTTCATGAATACAATGTTAATTGCAAAATACAAATGCAAGAATAAGGCTTCAAAATTCTGACAAATAACTACTGGAGAAATTTGGATGAGACATCAAGGAGGGAATAGTGAGGAACTTCCTGTGGCTGAATCTGGGCAGTGTGTAAAGTGCAAAATTCATTATCTTAAACTTTTGGCTATGATGTGTAATTGTTAACCTCTGCCGTTAGTTCAAGGCTCCTTTCACTAAAATATATGGGTTGCCATCAAAGCTGATTTGGATTAGAAGGCAAGCACGTGCCCTCACTTTTAGGTTATATTAATACACCAAAATCAATAACATGCCATAGCTTTCAGAAGTAGTAATAAAACACCCTAAAATATTCCCAGAATGCTTCTATAAATTATTTGTTCAATGTACTTATGTTAAAAAGGTTGTCAGTTACAGTGCTCTGAAAGACTCTAAAATAACAAGTCATCGTATTTGTATTTGATAAACCCCTGCTGTTTTGGGTCAAAGAGGGCTCCAGAACGGGGGGGAGGGGAAAATCATTATTTTCCCTAATAAATAAATTACTTGCCTATATTTCATGTATCACTAAAGCCTGCCAGTATCGAGGGCTTAAATAATAAATAGCAAATAGCTCCATTCATTTATTAATAATAACGCATCTTTTCTTCCTCTTACCATATTTGTGGGCAATGGATTGAACAGTACTCAGGTGGAAGGACAAATAGTCGGGCCACTGGGAACATTTAAAATTTTCCAGTTTAAGGTGAACTTGTCAGCACTGACAGCCCTTTTCCTTTCGTCGGTGTGTTGTGGTGCCTGGGCTGTGTACTGTCAGTGGTAGGAGCTTTTGGGCTTCAAAACTGTAAAACCCTGATTAGTTTGTACATGTGAGTGAAAACTCATTTTCATTAGTCATCACAATACCTGTTCAGCCCTGTTCAGCAGAGTAAGGAGGTGCCTCACTGCCCTTGGCAGGTTTAATGTTCATAACACCTCTGGCAGGGCAGCCCAGTCCCTGGCTGTACAGGTGGCAAAAAAGATATTGGGCAGGAAAGGTGCAATAAAGTAGGAGGCTGATGCAGATACACATCTCTCTTAACTTCTACTAACCAAAGAAATATGTTTTATTTGTGACTGTTCTCAGCATAAACTGCTCATTCCCGTTCTGACATAATCCACATCTACGTCAACCTGACTATTTTTAACAGTCATTCCCTTCATGGCTCTTTGATTTAAAGGAAAATAAAACGTGAGCAGTTTACCAGAGAGGTGAAGGTTTCTCAAGCTCTGAAAACACCAGACAAATGCCCTCCTCCCACAAGCAGGATATTGTAGCTGACTGCCAGTGCAAGGAGTGGCACAAATATGTACATGAGCCCCAGATACCAAAGTTCTTAGCACCAGCAGCCCAGCCTGTAAGGATAAGTGGATAAGCAGATTTCAGCATCAGGCCTTAATCCAACATCTTCCATGGAGAGTTAAGAGAACTCAAGTACAGGCACACAGGTGACCACACCCACCACCACTGTTTCTCCAGAAGAAGAAAGGGGACTGGAACCCCTGTGTTCATGTAGGACATGGCATCATCATGCCTGGTGATGGAGAATGAACTCCTTTCTTTGTCTAAACACCCAGGGGGAGCACACAGGATGTAAGCAGCCTTATATTAACTAGAAAGTGACCATTGTCGCTTACCTGCAGAGCTAATCTTTTTCAAGGGTCAGGAAGAAAGTACTTTGCATTCTCAGTGTCCCTTGACCAACACACACCCATTTCTGACAAAACAAAAACACAAGAAAAGAGAAAAATGTATCACATATATCAGACATGCATCAGACTGTGCCAAAATCTGGAAGCTGACAGCCTCAGATAGGAAGGGCTGCCAGCATTTCAGCTTGTCACTATTAAGAAGAGCAAGTGTGGTGGCACTCAGTCCAGGTGTGGGGTCTTCAAGAATATGCCCTGCTACCCTTTAAAGCAATTTAATCACGCAGTCAGCTACAGGAACTCCACTTCCAACTACCTACAGGGTGCAAGTTTGTATTTAAAGCAGAGTATTTCTTACAGCCTTACCCACTGTGAAGTGCAACTATGTTTTTCTACAAGATTTAGCTACAGGGCAAAAGACTTCAAGCATCTAAAAATACAGATGAGAGATCTGGCACGATACTGCTGACCCAGTCTAATAGGACCCTTGATAGCCAGATGAGTTGGGTCATGTTCTACCCCTTGTTTCCTTAAGCCCAGAGTGCCACTGGCTCTTTTCAGACCTAAGTAAATTGCTTCTTTTCTTTTGGCTATTCCTTAAGCTACCCTAGGCACCGAGCAAGGAAAGTAAACACATGGCAAAGGCACAATAGGCAGAATGGACTTGATCTTTGTTTAAAGCATGGGGTCAGCTCCTCGCTGCGAGCAGATTTTCCTCTTTGGAAACAGGTTCATGTTTACGTTTTAAGTTCCAGCAACATGCACTGGATTTTCAACATGTGCAGCACATCTGGTCCAGCCCAGATTTATGAACAAATCTGCATATAATTGTGCTGGGCTAGGGTGTTGTTGTTGTTGTATTCCCCACCACCCTCCCCCTGCATATATACCCACCCTTTAAATAAAATGGTTTTGTCCAGGGCTGTATAAACCCCTGATTCCAAGCCATATAATTTTATGGACAGGAAAAAAAAAAAAAAAGAAGTTCTTTTGTATTGCACCTGAGCTCATTAAAACCCCCAAATTCCATAATTTTACACTACCATGTGCTGCATATTGTATTTAGTACCTAGCAGAGTAATTGCTTACAGTCCTCAGAGTGAGTGCACATAAGGTGGAGAAATGATGGAACAGGTGGGATAGTCACCCTGTGCTTGGCAGTCGCAGGTTTACATCCCTGCACAGCTGACGTGAAACTGTGTGGATGAACAGTTCAAAAGCCTGGATTTGGGTCCTTTGTTAGCCCTGGGGTGGGTGCCAAGTCCCAAACATCAGCTCCCAGTGAACACAGTGGCTTCTGTAACAGACCAGATAAAACAAATAAGCATGTGGGATACAGACTAGGAAAACAGAGAAGACAAGGATAAGAAGGTCAAGGTGAAAGGTCCAAGATGCCAGAGGAACCTGCAACTTAAACAACTTAACCAGACATCCCAAGAGAAAATAACCCTGGAAAATTCAAGAGAAAGTGAGCAGCCCAAGAACTCTTCTGTGGCAACATTCAAGGTTTCCTAACTTGTTCTTGAAAATAAACCAAAACCTTTTGTGCATCTCCACAAAGGGAATGATGTCAAAACAGCTGTTTCTAAATAAAAAAGGGGTTGCACGCTCCCTGTCTCTTTGCGGAATGACCCCGTGAAACTGCTTTTTCCACCATGTCTTGACTGCATGAAGGTCTTCCAGGGTGAGAAGAAGAAACAAACGTGCAAGCAGATTTACTGTGTGGTCACACACTCTCTGTTCTGGGTGAATACTGGGTGAATATTCTGCTACTCTTTGGACACTAAATTCCCCTCACTTGCTCAAGCACTGAAAGGAATCCAGTTGCAAAGGTCTCTATATTCAGTGCTCCTAAAGGCACACCCTAGAGATGTTTCTCTCAGTCCATGGGCTACCCAACCTGATGTCTCAGGATGGATTTAGGTCTTCAGCCTGTAAGAGAGAGAGCTTTTAAAAAGACTACCCGTGCATGGCTTGCTCAAGGGCACACGGGCACAGTGCAGCAGAGCAACTCATTTTAGCCATGGCTCCCAAGTCCCATCCGTGTGCCCTAATCGCTAGGCTGGTACCAGAGCTGCTGATAAGCTCTGAGTGATTTCCTTGTGCCTGGAAATGTAAGTGTGCTCTGCTTGAGATTCTCCACTGTCTTATCTGCAGCCCCTCAGATAGCTAAGATTAGGAAGCCAGAAAAAGACAGAGACACTGTGTTCACACAAAAAATTGCGAACAGGGGCTGATTGAAACAGGCTGATGTACCCCCTGCATCAGACAGTGGGTCCTTACAAGTTGTACTTACTGGCCTGGCTTCCTAAGAAAGGCAAAAAAAAAAAAAAGAATCAAAAATCTCTTGAAATAATTGAAGTAGGTTTTTCAACGTTC